>SNQJ01S0089789.1:0-15951 GCA_010110895.2 Picea sitchensis
AAGTATCCATAACTCCCTGCTAAAAAATTAAAATTGAGCATGGAAGCAGGCATTGGAAAGGTATTGAATAGTAGAAGATAATTGTTTACCCAAAAATTGGAACCGAATTTTCAATTTCTCAGGAAATCAACAGAAAATAAGTCTGATATATTAATGAATCAGAATGGTTCGTGTTTACATGAAATTATTGAGAACAGTTAGCCTGAAAAAGTTCTGTTGGATGCACATTTTGCAGAATCAATAACTGCCAGAACATAACAGAGTTATCACAAAGTGCAGAGAGATGGGTGATGCACAAGAGGCTTACAGTCATGAAGATGAAAGCAGAGGAATGAATGTCCAGTTGGGTATGGAAGGAAAAAACTCCAATGGACATGGAGAAGAAAATGATGATAATATAAATATGGTAGAGACCATTATAAATTTACAAAAATATGTTCAGAGTCACAAGGTTGATAATGAAAGGATTATGAAAGCCAAGGAGCAACAGGAAGACTTCAACATGAAGTTAATAAGAAGCCTGGAAAGAATTGAAAATAAATTGGATAAGGAGAGTGGCTCCGACAAATCAAGAAGCCACAGGACCCCCAAGGAAAAAGGAAGATCAAGGAGTGGTAGCAGACATCACCATCACTCCCAAAAGAATTCCAACAAGAAAGCACACAACAACTCAAGTCCATCCCCTGTTAGAAAGCATAGGAGATCTGGGGTAGATGAATTGAAAGGAGAAATGAACAAGATCAAACCTCCTACCTTTGATGGAGAGCACAAGAAAGATGAAGATACCGAGACATGGCTATTGGGCATGAGAAAATATTTCTAACTGCATAATTATTTTTCCCATGCAGAAGAAAGAATTGTTGTCTATCAGCTGAAAGGAAAGGCATCCATGTGGTGGGATCAACTTGTGCAAGTGCAACACCTCAGAGAGAAAAAAATGTGACTTGGAAGGAATTCAGGAGGCATTTTGAGAAGAAATACCTGACCAAGAGGTATTATGACAAAAAGATGAAAGAGTTCTTTGAAATCAAAATGGGCAACATGACTATTGACAAATATGAAAGGATATTTTTAGAACTGTTGAAGTATGTCTCCTTCATCAAGGATGAGACAGTGAAGATTCAGAGGTACCTGAGTGGGCTACCATCTTTCATCAATGATAAAATCCAATATGATGATCCCAAGACTTTGGAGGAAACCATAAGGAGAGAAAAATGCTTATATGATCAGGAAAAAGGAAAGCCTACTTATCAGAAGGCTTGATAGGGCTAGAAGAAGTTTAAGAAGGAACAAAGGCAGAAGTGGAACACACCACCCTTCTTCATAAACAATCCTCAAGAACAACCATATTTTAGAGAGCACATAATGACTGAGGTAGGTGGGCAAAGGCCAATGCAGACACCCATTCAATGTTGGGGCTGTAAAAAAGACCATAAGTATAGAGATTGTCCTCACAAAAGTGACAAAGTGAGAGCTGTTCACAATGTACAACAAGCATAAATAGTGGATGACATGGGCATAAGTGTACCTTGGATCTATGCAACTCTGGACAACAAGCAAGTAGAGTTTAAATCACACATGATTGAAGTTGAAGGTATGATCAATAACCATGCCTTTACTATTTTAATAGATTCAGGAGTTAGTCATAGCTATATAGATCCTAAGGTAGTGGAAAGATTTCTTTTGCCAAGAAGCAAGCATGAGAAATCTTGGCTGGTACAATTGGCTACAAGAACCAAGAGAAAAGTTGTTGAGCTGGTTAAATCATGTCCAATGGACATGAATGGGCTAAGTACCAAGGTAGATTTGAACATCTTTTCATTGGGTTCATATGATTGTCTAATTGGTATGGATTGGTTGGATCAACACCATGTTGTTCTAGACTATCATAACAAAGCATTTACTTGCCTGGATGAGGAAGGGAACCCAAGAACAATCCAAGGAATTCCTAGGGCAGTTATTGTCTGAGAGATATTAACAATGCAACTGAAAAAGTGTTACAGGAAAGGCTGCCAATTATTTTCATCTCACATGGAGGAAGCACCTAAGGATAAGGTGCCAAATATGGAGGATCATTCAGTCCTAAAAGATTTTGAGGATGTGTTTAAGGAGATACCAGGACTACTCCCCAAGAGAGATATTGAATTCTCTATAAATTTGATGCCTGGAGTAGCTCCAGTATCAAAGACTCCCTACAAAATGAGTACACCAGAGCTAAAGGAGTTGCAAATGCAACTCGAAGAGCTTCTAAAGAAGGGGTATATATGCCCAAGTGTGTCACCTTGGGATGCCCTAGTCTTATTTGTGAAGAAGAAAGATGGGACATTGAGATTGTGCATCGACTTCAGACAATTAAACAAAGTAACTATAAAGAACAAGTATCCTTTGCCAAGGATCGATGATCTCTTTGATCAGTTAAAGGATGCAAGGATATTCTCAAAGATTGATCTCAGGTCAGGATATCGTTAAGTAAGGATTAGAGATGAAGRCATCAACAAGACCGCCTTCAGGACAAGGTATGGTCATTACAAATTCACAGTGGTGCCATTTGGGTTATCAAATGCACCAACTATTTTTATGTGCTTGACGAATGGTGTTTTCCGGGAATATTTAGACAAGTTTGYCATTGTCTTTTTGGATGACATCCTTATATATTCCAAGTCAAAAGAAGAACATGAGCATCATTTGAGGATGGTGTTACAAGTGTTAATAGGGCACCAATTGTATTCCAAATTGAGCAAGTGTTCATTTTATCAAAACCGAATTCGCTATTTGGGGCATATCATATCCGAAGAAGGGATATCAGTGGACCCTAAAAAGATTGAGACCATTAAAGGGTGGACAACACCTAAGAATGTGACATAAGTCAGATCCTTCATGGGTCTAGCTGGATACTACAAAAGATTCATTGCATGGTTTTCGAGAATTGCTCACCCAATCACTTCCTTGCAAAGAAAGGGGGTGAAATTTCAATGGACAAAAAAATGTGAAAAGAGCTTCCATCAATTGAAGCAATTGTTAACCAACGCTCCAATTCTGAGGATTGCTGATCCGAATGAAGATTTCGTGGTATGCATAGATGCATGCAAAAAAGAACTTGGTGGAGTCCTCAGTCAGAATGGGTTTGTGATATGTTTTGAATCTAGAAAATTGAAAGAGCATGAAAGGGTCTATGCCACTTATGATTTGGAGTTGGCACCCATAGTGCATGCCTTGAAGAGGTGGAGGCACTACCACATGGGAAAGAGGTTTGAGCTGAGGACATACCATAATGGTTTGAAATATTTGTTTGATTAACAAACTTTGAATGCTAGGTAGAACATATGGTAGGAATTCCTCTGTGAGTATGACTTTGAGATCAAACACATGAAAGGAAAATATAACAAAGTGGTTGATGCACTTAGTAGGAGAGTGCATGAACTACATGCTACAACCATTAACATGTATCAAACTTATCTTAAAGAAAAAATTTCTGAGGTTGCAAAAACATATTTGTAGTACATGGAATTGGTAACAAAATTGCAGCAAGGTAAAATGCAACAGAAAGTTGAAGATTATGAATTGGGGAATGATGGATTTCTTCTGTACAGGAACATAATTTGTGGACCCAATTCTCATGAATTGAGGAGTACGATCTTGAAAGAGATGCATAATGTACCTTATCTTGGACACCCAGGATATTAGAGAACAGTTGCAGTAGTCAAGAGCCAATATTATTGGCCAGGCATGAAGAGAGAGATTGTTGAATACATTGCTAAATGCTTGGAGTGTCAAAAGGTCAAGGCTGAGCATAGACACTCAACTGGGTTGTTGCAACCATTGCCCATTCCCGAGTGGAAGTGGGAAGTGGCGAAAATTGATTTCATCACCAAATTGCCCAGAAAAAACAAGCAACATGATGCTATCATGGTGGTGGTGGACAAGCTTACCAAAGATGCCCATTTCATTCCAATGAAGGTTACTCACAAGACAACCAATGTTATTGATATTTATATGAGGGAAGTAGCACACTTGCATGGCATGCCCAAGATGATTGTGTCTGACAGAGACCAAAAGTTTATCTCAAAGTTTTGGAAGAGATTATTCAAAGGGTTCAGAACAAATATGAACTTCAACATAACTTATCATCCCGAGTCTGATGGGAAAACAGAAAGGGTGAACCAAGTGATAGAGGATATTCTAAGTATGTACGTGATGGAAAAACCATCTAAATGGGAAGATTATCTACACTTGGTAGAATTTGTCTACAACAATGGGTACCAAACATCACTAAAGATGAGTCCATTTGAGATACTTTATGGCAGAAAGTGCAACACACCAGTAAGCTGGGACAACCCAGTTGATAGAGCAGTGATTGGGCCATAGTTTCTTAGAGAAATGGAAGAGTAAATGTTAAAGATTAAACATAACTTAAAGGTTGCCCAAGACAGGAAGAAAAACTATGTTGACAAGGGAATAACTCACATGGAATTTAAAGTGGGTGATCATGTTTTCTTGAAGGTGAAGGCCAACAAAAGTTCTTTGAAGTTGAGAGACTGTTCCAAGTTGGCAACCAGATATTGTGGGCTGTTTGAAATCCTAGAGAGGATTGGACCACTAAATTCTATGATTGCATTGCCTGCATCTATGTCTATACATAATGTATTCCATGTATCATTGCTTAATAAATATATACCTGATGCTAATCATGTTATTGATTGGAATGTGATTCAGGTGGAGCAAGAAAGCGCTTTTCAAGGGCATCCGGTACGCATTTTGGACTAGAAAATCAAACATCTCTGGAATCGAGCCATAGGGCTTGTAAAGGTCCAATGTACCTGGTACGGTCCTGATGACGCAACTTGGGAACATGAATATGCTATGCAGGCATAATACCCACATCGTTTTGAAGATTTTGAAAATCTTGCTGATGTTATGTAAATGAGTTGCACTGAGGACAGTGAAAATATAAGGGGAGGGGATTGTAATACCCAAAGGCCGAGCCCCTGATGAATTGTAATGATGTTTAATGAAGTTTATAGGCTGGTGAGCCAAGTATTTATAAGCTGTGAGGCTTATGTGTTTATTAGGCCGAAGATCTTAGATGTTAAGGCCAATGAGCCTATTGTTGTATATGTAATTATGTAGATCATTAATAAAGATACATTGTTGCGTGTATACCAACTACGAAGAAAGATTTATGGGGGACTAAGCTCCACTAGAAAGGGAAAGGGAAAGGGGGATGAGAGGCTAGGAAAAAGGGGGCTAAGCTTGAGGGCTTAATCCAAGGTAATATTATAATGTATTTCCTAAATTACTAAGGTTTGGGAAATAAACCTTGTTATCCTAAGTTCCTTTGGGGAGAGGAATGAGCTCCTGGAGAGCCAAGTGTCATCCAGGACGCATGCAGAATTATGTGGGGAATTCCATCGTTGTGAGGGAGTTCTCTCACCATTCTAGCAGACTGACCATTCTTACCATCGATTGCCCCATTCACTCATGCACTGAGCAGGCACATAGTCAACCTTTTCCTCCATTGTTGAACCCTCTGCCATCATGAACCTCTATAATTTGTTGAGTTGTCCCTTGCCTTTCCCGCTTTTTCTACTGTGGTTACCCGCTAGATTTAGAGATGGATAGAAGAAACAGGTTTTTAGGCCTGTGGTTTGAAGAGGCAGGTTGTCAGGCCCAGAACGTGGTTAAATAAGTAGGTTGTTAGGCCCGTAGTTGCAGAAAAGCGGGTTGTCCGAGGCCAATAGGTAACTCTCTCGAGGTAGAGAGTTGCTAGGAAGAAGTGATTTCTCGCGGGAGGAGTCCAACCATGGCTTCAGCTAATTGCTTGATAAACTGTTGTTGAATCCCTAGAAGGAAGTGGATAAGTGATGGACTGTGGAGCAGTGAAGGTGTATATTCGAGGTGGGACATGCATGGCGGGGAATGAGAGTCACATGGCAGTGAAGTAAGTAGGCTCCTTGGAGAATCCTTCATGTTTCGATACAATTTTCCATTATCTCAACCTAGCCTAGGAATCCCTTTTACCAGGTGGAGTTTAGTCCCATTTCGGGGTGACCCACTATTGATAGCTTGGAGGCGATGTGGTCTAAGGCTGGGAGGTTTGTGGAAAGGTTTGCATGCAGTTGGAAATTCTCCTCATAAAAATAGTACCATTTCTATGTTAATTTGTATATTTTGTATCTCTGTACATATCTTTTATATTTATAAGAATGTATGTGTTATTTGCATATGTGTTTATTGTCACTTCCATGAATGCACATGAGAGGAAATATATATCTGTTACATTTGCATTATATATATATATATATATATATATATATATATATCGAGTTTAGATAGAATAGGGGTTTGTTTTGGTAGCATGCTTGACCCTTGATGTCTAGGTGTGTTACAATATTGTATCAGAACAGAGTTTGTTTTGATGTAACATGTATCAACAAGGCAGTCTGGGTACGTACAAATTGGTATCATAGCGGGGTTGGTTTGAAATGGCGATGTCTAAATGAAATAGCCCCAATACACGATTGGTATCGAGAGAGAAGGGTTTTATTTTTGGTAGCATCGATAAAATGACCCAGTGCTTCTAAATTGGTATCAGGCCGAGGTTGGTTTGAAGTAAGCGTGTCCCAACAAGGCATCGGGTACGCTACAGCGGTTTTTCCACCCACCCCAATTTCAACCATTGAGGCCCAAGGCTATACATCTCAAGGCAAATAGAGGGATGCACTAGGAATGGGGACATACCATTCTCATTTGTGAGGTTGAACAGGTGAGAAGAAGAGAGATAAAGGACATACACCATTCTCATTTGTGAGGTTGAACAAGCGAGAGGAAGAGGGAGCTTGGGATAGTTTTGAGTTGAGGAAGAAAGGGGAAACTTGGGAGAAGTTGAATAGTAGGGTAAGGGCGATTATCAGAGCTTGAGGCAACAAGGAGGAGGCTATGGAGAGACCATACCAAGCTATCAGATTCAGGCCATACCAAAGACAGATTGTACAATGCTAAATGAGGGCGAGTTAGGGTTGTACGACCTCAACTAGAACAACCATAACTTGACTATACCTTCCAGTAGCAGATTAGGTTGTTCTCGGGCCGTATGAACAACAAGGAATAGGCATATTTTGTGGCTGTACAGAGGAAACTGTGTTGGCAGAGTTTTTTGGGTCAAACAACCAAGGAAAACAAATCCTATAGTCAAAGGAAAAATTCTATTAATTGCTGTAAGAAAATTCCGAGTTTAACTACTATAAATTATTCCTTTGAAAGCCCATAATAAAGCCCCTCTTAGCTGTTTTTTCCCACACCAGGGTTTCCAAGGTAACATTTGGTGTCTTGTGTACTTTATGTTCTTGGTTGTGAATGCTTCTGCTGTTAAATTCTATTTTATATCTCAGCTGTAGGTTAACTGCATAATTTAAGATTTCATATCAACATTTATAATTTTTGGTTAAGTTAATTTATCGACAATAATTTTAGTGCCTGGGATATAGGTAAAATTCAACATGTTTGAGGTGATTTAATTACCGTACAATTTCTTATTCAAAGTAGGCTACAAAGGTCACATTGTAAGCTTTGATCAAAGGAATGAAAAGTTGTTTTGAAGGAGAAATCCTTGAGTATGCATTTTATTTCTTCCGTTGTTAATTTTTCAGCTAGTGTGTGATTGATGTAATGTTTAGAAATTTAATTTTCTATTGTTAAATAAATTCCATGTTTGAGTTATTTAATGAGAGAACATTAGGATATCAATGACTTAGGCTTAAAATTTACATGGTATTAGAGATATTTCTCTGATTGAGTTTCTCAAGGATTTGTAGTAGTAAATCAACTGTTGAAAAGAATGACCAACAGTTAGAGGGTTTTGATATTTCTTTTAAGGGCTGATTTTTAGATCTAGGAGTTTTTGCATTAGATCTTAGAGATGGCCTCAACTAGCCTTAGATTCAGGGACCAACTAGATGGCATTTCAAATTTGTTGTCATGGAAAGTTAGGGTTACACTCTTATTTAAAGTGAATGATCTTTGGGATATTGTCAAGAATGTTGTGCCTTCGCCTACAAATCCACAACAATTGACACCTCATAAGAAGAAAGAAGTGAGATCCAAGCATATGATCCTAGGTGCCATAAAGAATCATTTAATCCCTCATATTTTTGAGAATAAAATTGCAAAGGAGATGTTCGATGCCTTGCTTGGCCTTTTTCAGAGTGAGAACATAAACAAAAAAATGATGTTTCAAAACAAATTCAGATCCATATAGAGGATTATAGGATTTAGTTACCAGTTACCTTATGAATGTCACGTAGATTTGTGATCAACTTGCAGCAATTGGGGAGAAGGTTTTAGATGTAGAGTTGGTGAACATGGCACTGACTAGATTCCTAACTTTATGGGAACCATTTGTCAAAGGTATTTGTGCTTGTGAGATCCTTCCTAACTTTGAAAGGCTGTGGGATTACTATATCTAGGAGGAGACTTAGATGGAGTCAAAGGCTATAAAGAAGGGTGGTGATGAGAACCTAGCCCTAATTGGTTAGACAAATAATGGCAGAGGTAAAGGACCTGACAAGGGTATAGGGAAAGAGTGAGGAATCAACCTCACAACTACAAAATAAGTACTTAAGTAAAATTAAGTGTTTCATTTGTCATAAGGGTGGTCATTTTGCATCATAGTGTTTGAAGAGAAATGGGGTACTATCAGGATGCTAAAACTGATCTGTCTTTGATCAGATTTTATCTCTAAGTTTGAACTTCCAAAACTGTCTTTTGTTGCCTTCTAGGAAAACAAATTGTTTAGTAACTTTCTGCTGATAATTTTTGTGGTTAAGTGTCCTTTTGAGGTGCCCTTGCAAGTGTTTTTCATACCAATTATTAGCACACACAATATAACTCAAAACAAATAACACTCCTCTCAATATTTACAACTCTAAATGTTGATCTAACAATTCTAAGCATGCATGAAATTGACACATATGTTTTTGGTCAACATGACCTTGGAAAAACCCCCATTGGGAAAACCAGTTTGGAGTAGATGTATATATAAGGCCTCAAAGAAAAATGTACTACACGGAAAAAATAAACAAGTGAGCCTGTTACAATAGCAACCCTTCTCGGAAGCCTTGGAGTCCCTTGAATATGCCCCTACTAGCCTCTTGAAGCAAGGCGCCCTTTGCCTTGGTGTGCCCCTCTTACTTAGCTAGCCTTTGGTCCTCTTCCCTTGTGCCTTTTCCTTGACCTTGCATTTTCTTGTGCCTTTAACCCCTTGCTTTCCTTTTCCTTACCCTTGTAGAAGCTCCCTTCTCTCAAGAGTGCCTCTCTCCAAAGATCTGGTGCACACTTAGCTCAAGTGTGCCCCTCCTCAAGAAAAAACTCAACAAATGAGTGCACCCTCCATCTCCCATCAAGAGCGCCTCTCCTCAACAAGTAAGAACCATCCTCATGGAGAACCTCTCCTTAGTTTGTTATGCCTCTTATCCCAAAAATACGCCCCTCTTCAAATAATTGCACCACTCTCTATATGTATGCGCCCTCCTCCAAGTAGTTGCCCATACTCCATGGTAGACATTCCATGGTGAACTAGACCCAAGCTATGGCTCCTCCCAAAATCTTGACCTCATGCTCCCTCTCCTTCTCAAGATATGAGCCCAAGAGATCTCCTCCTTCTCCTCTCTTCTCAAGTGAAGAATGAATCTCATATTTTCCCTATTCCCTCCTTTAGCCTCTCTTTGTCCAAACCCTAAAAGATCAATGGCCTAGATCCAATCTAGCCATTTCTAATCAATGGGTGAGATTTAATCCTAAAATATCACTTAGGAAACCCACTTTCCGTAGTTTGTTTTATGTCCTTTAACTCACCCACAAAGTGAATTAAATGTCACTCTAATGAATTAAGTGACTTATTTCACTTTTGACTTAAACTCCTAAGTCAAAGTAAAATTAGAACATAAAGTAAAGTAATGAGGGTAATAGTCTCCCCCTTTGTGTTTAGAGACTCACAAACACAAGGGGACCACTTTCCAAGGTACCCAAATCTCAACACTCCCTCTTACCAAGGAAAGTGCCATTCACCACCAATCTCATCCCTATAGTGGACATCATTGCCTACTAGAAAATACTCGGTGAGTATGGTTGTACCCTGATCATCAAAAATGTTCTTTGACATAGATCTGCTCAACCTACGCAATATATATATATATATATGGAAGTGCACTTCCACCTATACAAGATCACCTAGATCTTGGTATCATACCAAATATCTCAACCTTGGTCTCCCACCAAGGATTTCTACCTTCTGGCACATCACCAACAGTCACTACTCTTGGAATCTCACTAAGAGTCACTCTCTTGGAATCTCACAAAGAGTCTCCCCCTCTTGGTATTTCACCAAGAGTATCTGGATCTCGACATCTCACCAAGATCCTCAACTTGGCGTCTTACCAAGTGACTTCCACCTGAAGTGGAACCTGAACCTAATCTGATAGTCTCTGTATCCTCTGTGGTTCCCTGCTGCTTCTCCTCATCAATGCCTGATGCTATGAAGCCCCTGCACCAACCCTCTATCTCGACAACTATGAAATTGAAGCTGTCTCGAGTGGACCAGTCACCCCTGAAGATGGTGTCCATGAAACCTGAGTCTGAGATCCCTCTGAATCACTACTATGAGTCAATAGGTCCTCCTCAACTCTGTCTCCCCACCTGGCAATGGATGGTGTATCAGCTGATAAATAATTGACGAATGCACACTCTCTCGAAAACTGTGCATCGAACTCAATCTCATCTGATGTCGCTTTAATATCATCCTTCTTCTTCTTGGAACATTGTCTTGCATAGTGACCCATATCTCCATAAGAAAAGAATCTCATTATGCTCATGTCTCTCTCTTTCCCACCACTACTCTGCTGTGGTTTGGCCCCTCCCTTGGGACCCTGTCTAGCATCTCTATCGGTCTTCTTATTTCCCTTAGGTCATATAGAAAGGTCCTCATCATGCTGAGTAATCCGCTGTTGTCATGAGGACTCTGAGGTGAGTCTCATATCCTCCTGTACGAAATCATCCCAAAGTCTCTCCCAAGTAGGCATAGCCTCCTAGGAAACAATGCCTCAAACAAATGGACCCCATGGTTTGGTAAAGTTGTTTAAGGATTTCCTCACCATAAAGTCTGGGTCCACTATCTGAGGGCTACAAGCTCATCTCTGATCTAAGTGAATCTGCCAAGGAATGATATAAATGACTTGGAATCGAGCATCTGAATGCTCTCAAGCCTATCCTGCAGAACCATCTTCCGGTTCTGGTTTGGACTCTAGTAAAGATTGCATAAATAATTTGACATTTCAAACGCATAGTCTTTACCAGTCAAATGTGGAATGATGTGGTCTCTCACCCCGTCACAAATATTCCTTTTCACCTTGTTGTTCCTCTTCCTGAATTGTGCCACCAACATAGGAGCAGTGGAAGGAGGAATAACAACGGGAGTATGAACTATATCCCATAGTTCAAGGTCCTCTAAGGCGAAAGTGATCCTGGTATTCCAAGGGGACCACCTGCTAGCTCCGTCTAGCCTATCTTCTACCTGCATCTGGGACACCAACATGGTTTTCCACTAAATCTCACACTGATGCTAAAACTACACAAGAGAACTACCTTACTCCTGTCAACACAGGTGTGAAAAGAGGTAGTATCAACACAATCTCACTCCTAGAAAATAGGTGTTAAAAGAGGTTGTACAAAACAACCTCACTCCTATCCAAATATGTGTGAAAGGAGGTTGTCCACAAGTGTCAAAAATCAGTTCTGCAACTGTCAACAAATCTTCCCACAAGCTGTCCACAAACTCTGTCAACACGCTGTCCAAAAATATGCCTACAAGCTGTCACAAAACTGTCCACTGAATGCACCAAAAATCAACAAGTCTTTGCACCAAGGGCTCTGATACCATGAAGAGAAATGAGGTACTATCAGGCTACTAAAAATGATCTGCCTTTGATCAGATTTTATCTCTAAGTTTGAACTTCCAAAACTTTCCTTTGATGTCTTTTAGGACAACAAACTATTTAATAACTTTTTTCTGATAATTTTTGTGGTTAAGTGTCCTTTTGAGGTACCCTTCCAAGTGTTTTTCATACCAATGATTAACACATACAATATAACTCAAAACACACAACACTCCTCTAAATCTTTACAAATCTAAATGTTGATCTAACAATTATAAGCATGCATGAAATTGACACATATGTTTTTGGTCAACATGACCCTAGAAAAATCCCCACGGGGAAAACCAGTTTGGAGTAGATGTATATAGAATGCCTCAAAGAAAAATGTACAACACAGAAAACATAAACAAGTGAACTTGTTACAATAGAAACCCTTCTCGGAAGCCTTCGAGTCCCTTGAAGATGTCCCTGCTAGCCTCTTGAAGCAAGGCGCCCTTTGCCTTGGTGCACCCCTCTTTCCTAGCTAGCCTTTGGTCTTCTTCCCTTGTTCCTTTTCCTTGACCTTGCCTTTTCTTGTGCATTTAAACCCTTGCCTACCTTTGCCTTGCCCTTGTAGAAGCTCCCTTCTCTCAAGAGTTCCTCCCTCCAAAGATATGGTGCACACTTAGCTCAAGTGTGCCCCTGCTCAAGCAAAAACTCAACAAATGAGTGTGCCCTCCCTTTCCATGTGCCCTCCATCTCCCATCAAGAGTGCCTCTCCTCAACAAGTAAGAACCATCCTCAAGGAGTGCCTATCCTTAGCTTGATGCGCCTCTTCTCCCAAGAATGTGCCCCTCTTCAAGCACTTGCGTCCCTCTCTAGATGTATGCACCCTCCTCCAAGTAGTAGCCCATACTCCATGGTATACACTCCATGGTGAACTAGACCCAAGATATGGCTCCTCCCAAACTCTTGACCTCATGCGCCCTCTCCTCCTCAAGATATGCACCCAAGAGCTCTCCTCCTTCTCCTCTCCTCTCAGGTGAAGAATGAATCTCATATTTTCCCTATTCCCTCCTTTAGCCTCTCTTTGGACAAACCCTAAAAGATCAATGGCCTAGATCCACTCTAGTCATGTCTAATCAATGGATGAGATTTAATCCTAAAATCTCACTTAGGAAACCCACTTTCCTTAGTTTTCTTTATGTCCTTTAACTCACCCATGAAGTGAATTAAATGTCACTTTAATGACTTACGTGACTTATTTCACTTTTGACTTAAACTCCTAAGTCAAAGTGAAACTAGAACAAAAGTAAAGTAATGAGGGTAATAGTCTCCCCCTTTGTGTTTAGAGATTTACAAACACAAGGGGACCACTTTCCAAGGTACCCAAATCTCAACAGTGTTTAGATAAGAAGAATGATAAATGGAAGCAACAATAGAAGCAGCTAGTAGCCTATACATAATCTCAAATGAACGAGTTTGTTGCTAAGTTTGAGAAGGATTCCTCGATGGTATCTTGCCTTTATACCAACACAGTTCCTAGAAATGTGTGGTATGTGGACAATGGGGAATCTCATCATATGACATCAACCTGACAATGATTTTCTAGTCTAACAAAGTAGGAATTAGGAGTATAGGTTGAGCTTGGTGATGATGCCAAATACCTAGTAGAAGGAATTGGTACTATTCCCTTCTATCTTGAGTCAAGTAACTATTTAGATTTTGATGATGTCTTGTTTGTTCTAGGTTTCAAAAACAACTTGCTTTCAGTTTCAGTTATGGAGGGCAAGGGCTATGCCATGGAGTTCAATAACTAATGAGTCCTCATCATACTGAAAGAATGTATCCCATATACAACTTAGGTAATAGGTGTTAGAGAAGGTGATATTTACATGTTGTAGAGTGAATTTGTTTGAGTCCTAGTTCATAACAACAACTTGTGCAAGTTGTGGAACATTGAGAGGATGGGGCACTTGCATCATCAAACATTGCCTATTTTGAGGGATATAGTCATAGGTCTTCCAGAGTTCAATATTGAGCATTAGGGAGTATGTAGAGGGTGTACATTTGGAAAGCATGCCAATGATTCTTTCCCAAACAACGAGCATAGGTCTAAGAATATTCTAGACATAGTGAATTTAGATTTTTGTGGACCAATGTCAATAGCATCAATTTTAGGAATCATGTACTATGTTTCCCTCATTGATGACTTATTTCACAAAACTTGGATCTACTTCCTAAAGAACAAGGATGAGGTCTTTAGCAGGTTTCAAGATTTCAAATCTCTAGTTGAAAATCAAGCAGGGAAGAATATCGAAGTCTTGAGATCAGACAATGGGGGTGAGTATACCTCCAAGGAGTTTGACGGTTTCTGCAAGGAGGTAGAAATCAAGAGGTTGGTGACTCTTCCATACAACTCATAGTAGAATGGGGTTGCTAAGTGGAAGAATCAATCCAACATAGGGGTTGTTAAGGCCATGATTCATGACCAAGATTTGCAAATGTTTATTTGGAAAAGGCACGCAACACAACAATCTACATCCAAAACCAGTGTGCTCACAGGATCTTGGAGGAGAAGACACCAGAAGAGACATTCACTGATGTGAAGCCAAAGTAATTCATTTTTTCATCTTTGGTTGTCCATTTTATATCCATATATCGGTAGAGAAGAGGACCAATTTGGAGCCCTCCAACAAGAAGGGTTTATGTATGGGTTACAATGAGACTTCAAAGGCCTACAATATCTATATTCTAGAGAAGATGAATGTAGTAATGAGTAGGGATGTAAATTTTGAAGAAGACCTTGCATCCAGGAAGTCCCATGAGCCTATTCCAGTGATAGAGGATGAGGATTAGGAAGCTCCAAAGGTTGAGCCTGGGTCACCAATGACTTCCATAGTATTACAATAGCCTTTAGGTGAAGAGGATGAGGCAATAGTCCCTTCCACTTCTTTCAAGATACCTCGATGGATCACTTAGACATTAAGGGATGATTATGAGTATGTTGAAGATCCTAGGAGCACATTTAGAGAGAGAATAAATTCAAATAAGTTTCTAGACTACATGGCATTGATGAGTAGCAGCATAGATTCTGATCCTTTCAGGATTCAAGAGGTAGTATACCAACAAACATGGTGGGATGCCAAGGTGGAAGAGTACACCTCCATCGTGAAGAGTGATGTTTGGGACATTGTGCTAAGAACAGAGGGGAAGTTAGTAGTGAGTTTCAAGTGTCTCTACAAGATCAAGCATGCAACATAAGGTAGCATTGATAAGTTCAAGGAAAGGTTCGTGGAAAGAGGGTTCTCCCAAAAAGAGGGAGTGGACTACGGGGAGACATTTTCTCCACTCACTAGGTACACTTCCATTAGAGCAATTATGTCCTTAGTTTCTAAAATGGATGCGAATACAATGTTCCTTAATGTGATCATTGATGAAGAAATATACATAGAGTAACTTCAAGGCTTTGAGTTAAATGGGAAAGAGTCCCATGTTTTTAGGATTAAGAAAGCTTTGTATGGACTCAAGAAAGAATCGAGAGCATGCTATTCCATGATAGATGTATATTTTGCAGAGTATAGGATTCACCGAAAATGAGGCATATTCTAACTTATATTATATATTTGTTGGGAGTGATCTATTCATTTTGGGGTTGTATGTAGATGACTTGTTTCTTACAGGTGCAGACAATCTCATTGCACGGTGCAAAGCAGACATGGATATTAAGTGTTAGATGAAGGAAATCAACATGATGCCTTACTCGGGTTTGGAAGTTTGATAGAAGATAAAGGGATATTTTTCTTGGGTGGGGTAAGTATGCAGTGGAGATATTGAAGCAATTTCAAATGGAAGAGTGCAAACCTATGGTCACACCCATGATCACTAATTTGAAGAAGGTGACAACTTCAAATTCATAGTTTGTGGACCCTACGTTGTACAAACAATTGATAGGTTCTTTGATATATTTGGTCAACACTAGGCTAGATATATGTTTTGATGTGAACAACTTGAGTCAATTCATGGTAGATCCAAGGCATGAGCATTA
>SNQJ01S0089789.1:19905-30115 GCA_010110895.2 Picea sitchensis
AATTGTCTAAAACAAAAATTAAAATAATGCAAATTATGACAACCTACTAAAAAAAATTATTATACAATTGTCACAGAATTAAAGTCTTAATACCAAACCATGTACAATAAGTACTGAAGAAAACTCCCCACGGACCATACGATGAACCATCAGGCCTCTGGATATTTTCAATGTACCGAGTGGCCTTTAAAATGCGTGTTCCTATTTCTTTAAGTCAACATTCTGGATGTAGTTTCTTAAATGTATGCTCAAGATAATCAATGCATTTAGAATTTGGAGACTTAGTGTATCCACTGCTTACATTAATCTATCAAAACTACCCATTCGCTTTTCACTGTATATTCTCAGGTTAAGAACATGTGTGTCGACCATGAATGTATTGAAGGGAATACTCTATCCTTTTATTATTTGGTATTTCCACCCCTCAAACAAGGGCACAACATCATAAGTCTAGTCCTTGGAAACTCTTGTGGTCATCGATAACAATAGAGATCGTCTATAATTATTGGGGGGCACATCTTTGCAAGTATCCGAAGCCTCGAACAATGGTTCCAAGTTACCCTCAACTCCACGCTTCTCATCCTTTGAGCCCTCAGTTGCACTTATTCGAATCTCGGTCTCAACTTTGACTTTGGGGGCGACGTCGACATCATCAATATTATCCTCAAAGAATCCTTTAGGGAAAAAAACAAGAGCCATTCTTGTTCATCTAGGCAATGGATCTTTGACAACCCGCCCTCAAATCTATTTGTAGCATGCGCAAAAAACTCGACGAGGCAAGGCGATCCATATATTACCACTTCGACAATGGGCATGCCAACTGAGAATTCCTTCATTAGTGAATCTGAAGCTTCAATGGAAAAATCATTCCACCCACCATTCCAATAATACATAAGCCTCTCAGGAACCACACTCTTGCAAAAATTCCTGTAATTGTGAAAAAATGTCTTACCGGAATGACCCTCCACTCGACACTCATCACAACATCAACCACGACTGCTAAAAAAATAAATTAAATGGCCATTTTCACATGTTGTAGCCCCACGCGGTGTGCTTTCACCCAAAGAATGATAACCCGACCTGATCATTCTCACTCCATATTTGATTTCCCACTTTGTAGATGCCAATTTTGTTCAAAGGTATGCCCCGATCCAGTATTTCTGAGTCAATTCTTGTTTCCACAGTGATCACTCATCCAAGAATATCAAATGGCAAGACCAGCCCAACTGATCACTCCATAAAGTGCAGTTATGGTTCACCTTGGATTCTTGCAACACGGATGCCAGAGAAGGCGCTATAAAAACACAAAACGAAATATATTGTTGCTAGTGGAACACAAGATTCAAATTCCTAAATTAGTCTTCAATATACGTCGTAATCAAAACAATAAATTAATTACACCCTTCCATATTTCTCGTTGGATCATCGATTCATTTCCAGGAAGAACAAAAGTGCGGGATATAATCAGAAACAGTCGAGTTCATGTGAGGGGGAAAATGTTGGATTCGATGGATATTTTAGATCGATGTGACCGAGAGGAACGATGGAGGAAAATTTTTCGCCAAATAAGAGAAGGATCCATCAGATACACAACATCATAATAATTTTAGCTTAATGAAGAACAAAGAAAATGTTGATGGACAAAAAATTTAGGAAAGTCAACACATAAGATAAAATTTCAAAATAGTTATTTGACAGTGTTCCATTACCTCTAGACGCAGAATATATATATTTTTTATTTGAGAGATCGTAAAAATCAGTTGATTTTGGCCGAGGAAACTCCAACTATACCAGTAAAATCATCAAACTTGCTTAGTAAAGATTTCTCTCATCCTTAAAAAATGTTTACTGACAGATTTTCAGTTAACTACTTTAAGATGAATGCACGTTGAAATTTTTAGTTGATCATGGGCGCCTCAACCAGATAAAACAATGAGTTCTTACTATTGTTTCAATGTTTCTTTGCATTTAGAATTCATCAGCTGAAATATATGAATGGAAAGATAGGAACCAACATGCATGGGAGAAATCGAAGAAGGAAGTTTTTTTTTATTGATAGCGGACCGTAGAGATCAGAGCTTGGCCATTGTTTAAAAGATAGGTTGATCTGGGGCAGGGAGATCTATAGCTTTATAGCATACCACTAGACAGAGATATATTCCTTGCTACTGAGATAAATATGACTGCAATTTGGTTTGTTTTCAGGGTTATTTCCAGGCATCTATAGGATAAGGGATGGAGGTAAAAACATGGCATTGCTGCCATGCAAACCAAAAAAATAAACCAGGCCAAAAACCGAGAAGAGTGCAACTATTGTTTGAGCTGTTGTTTCAGCTTAGAGTTTCAGCATGGAAAAACAAAACTCTTATCTTGCATAAATTGCAGACCTTCTTATTCATTTATATTATTATTATTTTTTTTTTCTAATGTACTTACTGTTTTATTGTTTTGATTTGCAGACAAAAGGATGAGCAAATTTTTAGTTATGTATTTATTTTTTGTATTATGTTTCAAAATAAAAAAACTAAAATAAATTTGTGAGCAAATGGAAACAAACTGTAGACGAAAAATAGATTAGGCAATTTTTCATCGTCAATCGATTAATCTTCCTGAAATCAATCAGTCATCCTACTTTATGATCCCCGCGATCGCACAAAGAGTGGAGGAGAGCATACTTATTCTAAAAAAAAATTAAAAAACTTGAAAAGAACGTCTTACCTAAACTACGCTAATTAAAAATTAAAGATTAGTTACATGTAATAAAATAATCAGTGTAGCCAAGAACGCAATAGTAATAAGAATATGTTATCTTTTGATTTCAGAAATGAAAATCGAAAATATGTATGAATGTGTGAAATTAACTGTTGAAACTATAAATTAAAAAAAGAAAAAGAAAAACTAAATGGAACTAACCTCGTACTCGCTTGAAACCATAGTTCGATAAGGATTTTGTGGGCGCGATTTCCCTCATTCAGATCATGCTACAACTCCTCGTTATCCTCCTTGACCTCCTTCTTGCCTAATTGTTCTTCATTAAATGTGTTGTATCCCTTGAATGTTGATGCCTCGTTCGTTGCTGGAGGAGTAATTAAGCCCTCGACTACTGTCAAGATCTACTCTTTTTGAGAAGAGAAGATCCCGACCTTTGCAAGGATCTGAGTGAGCTGTTCCAATCTTAAATTCATTGTTGAACCATCTTGTTAAACAGATTCTTACAACACCCAAAACTGAAATCCAAATGAAAAACTTAAATAAAAACACTCTTGCTAAAACATAAAACAATTACTCTTCATAGTTGCAGAAATCAAACGCTCTTGGTAGGTTGTAGGGAGAACATGAGGAGTCTCCACTTAAGTAGCTTCTATGAACCCTTAACAACACATGTAGATCACACTTGCATACATTAAACACTCTTGCATAAATTGAAATTCACACTTGCAAGAATTGAAACACTCTTTACAAAAATTGAAATTACTCTTGCGGAAATTGAAACACTCTTTGCAGAAATTGAAATTACTCTTGTGGAAATTGAAACACTCTTTGCAGAAATTGAAATTCACACTTACTTAGTTGGCAGGGAGAACATGAGGAGTCTCCACTCAAGTAGCTTCTATGACCCCTTACCAACACATATAGATCACAGTCGCATAAATTGAAATGAAAAATAAACTGATACCTCAATCCATCGTGCTTCCTTGACAATGATGCCAAAATGTTGGGTTCTAAAGATGTCCTAAAAATAACCTCTATGCATCAACCGAAGGTAGGCTTTGGCACAAGAATTTTACTTGTTGCCTATGTAGGTTCTTACCTTTCGTTTTCAATACCTTATCCTCCAGAGATGCAATACTTGTAAAGGGAACAACAATCATAACTAAAGGAACGACAGTTGATCCGTTCAAATGAACGACACTACCTGCAAAGGGAACAACAAACGTAAAAAGGGAATAACAGTCGTTACGTTGGACCAAACTAATGTTGTATTAATTTCATTGTAGTACTTTCCCAACTATCTAATTTGTCAATCCGAGGTTCATAGACTTACGAAGCACACACAAAGTATATGCAGGATCAAAGTGGAATTAATCTAATCTAACGGTAAAGATACAATTGAAATTGAATCATTAATATAATGAAAGAAGATGAAACACACGAATTGGAATTGAATTGCTACAACACACGACTGAAATAAAATTGCGTAAATGAAATTAATCTAGGAATAGAAAATTGTGTCAAAGGATAAACAACATGTGAAGAGAAACAAGACGACACGTGAGCTCACACTAACAGTAAATCAATCTCAAATTACATTACAAGAAGCAAATGGAAAATCATGAAACAATAACGAAAGCATGAATCAAACTAATAATCCCTTTCTCCAATATTACAAAACCCAAACGCTACATACTAATATTCATTCCATACTTCTACTTGAATCCTAATGACTATCCCCTCATGAAGAGAGATAAATCTCTTTTATACATGAGAGCTTTGAAAAGAAGATAAGCATCTCATAATTACATATCTCCTTTTCTCTCAACCAATTTCCCATTATTACAAAATATAATCCCTTCAAATCCTCACACATATCTCTCATATATCTTGGATAAGATATGCCAACCAAATCTTCATAATCTTCTCCTTGGAATAGGCTTTGAATAACTATATCCTTTAAATGGTGGAGGAGATATTCGATAAATATTTTTGTATTAACTCCTACACATTACAAAGCTCACACATTTTTGAGATATATTTAATCATAAATTTCCATTTAATACTAAAATGAATAAAGTGGAAAATAATAAGGAGAAACCCAAATGAATTTATGAAAATGATATCATGAAAGGTTAATGGGGCGATGAAATGTGAAGAGTGATGAAGGGAAAGGTGGATGAAAATACGACATTTCTAAGTCCGAACAACCACCTTGGAGAGATTATCACTAATTCTCTCTTGTAATTTCGCTTGAATAAAATAATGAAAGTCTAATGTTTTGAAGTTACTTAGTCTTAGAGATTTAAATGAAATGTTCTAGAATTTCTAGGACATTAGTGACTTAGATTAGGATTTAATCTTAGTCGTTCATCTCAATATTGATATAGGTGACAACTAGGATTGAGGAGATTAGTTTTTATCTCAAAGCATAAATAAGACAAGAGAGGAAGAGGTCAACCTCATATGAGAAGAGATCAAGAGAGCTAGAATACGGAATACCACATAAGAAGGAAAATGAGTGCATCTGATTAAAAGGAATGAAAATATGAGTTAAAGGAGAAATCCTTATGTATGTGTTTTATTTTTTTCGTTGTTTATTTTTTAGCTAGTGTGTGATGGATGAAATGTTCATAAATTTAATTTTCTATTGTTAAATAAATTCTGTTTTTGAGTTATTTAATGAGAGAACATTAGGATAGAAATAACCTAGGCTTAAAATTTACAATTTTATTCATATATAAGTCAAACCCAACTTGGATAATTTGAGCATGGACTTGCTTACCTTATTGAATAACTTTTAACTTGRTAGATGCATTGATAACATTAGAAAAGGTAAAATTTGTTAGTTMAATGCCTTTATGATGCATTTTAGATAATATTGGTAAAGCCTCCACACCTTGACCATATATAGAAGACTCAACAAGTGACCTTTGAAAATATATCCTCCTTGCTTGAAATAATCTAAGCGTGGGTTTCAATCACTGATTAGGGGTTGCTGACAAAATTTTGCATTTTTTCCAAAATTCTTGTCTTTTTCATATATGTTTTTTATTTATTTGAATCTAATTACTTCATTAGACATAGATGTCAACGAAGTTGCATGTTAAGTCAAAGAATCCACTGCTTTCTTAACTTTCCCATACTATTATTTTTGCAGGAATTCCACCCATTTCACATGAGCATCCAATCTTGGCTAAGCACTTACATGTAAAAATTCTTAGATCATGGTAGGATATTCTCCACTCATAAAATCAAACCCTAAACACTAAGAAACTTAAAACTGATAACTCCTATCAAAGTTGTAAATTTTGAATGCTAGATTTTACAAACACATCACAGTCAAAATATGACAACAAGTACCAAATTTGAACTCTCAATCCCACATCCGTATTCTATTAATTAATAGAATTACAATCCTATAGTCCAAAACTAAACACTCTAACCATCCCAATGGAAGGCCCTCTCACTCCTTGATAAAATACAAGGATTTACTTTTACAATTAATGAACTTGTTGACGGGCATTTATGACACACCGTCAACGAGAACGGAAGATCTGGTCTGAGGTTGTCTAATTAACCCAAGCCGTTTAAACTAACCTACCTTGACGGGTTTTACGGCTCCATTGGCCGGTGAAAATACTAAGGTAAAATAAGAAAACAAAATGACTATCTATTTATACAAAACTACTAAGTACTTTGCTACTTTAACGATAAAGTATACCACACAGTCTTATTCATATACAATACATATGTACAAATACAAGATTTATGTAAGCCTTGTGAAACTGAGAATTACACTATTGAAGTAGAGTTTTAAGTCACACATGAAAGATAAGGAAAATCGTTATGTAACTAATTAATAACGAGAGTGAATATGATTCGTAATGATATAACTAAAATGATCAAAGCATTTAAAGTTTGAATTGTTAATCGTTATTCATTCAAAAATAAATTAACTAATAAACGATAACTAACCTGTTGCTGATCAACAATAAAATAAAGTACTAAGATATTTGTATTTCTATATAAGGCATGCTCCAGTAACCTGTTTGCCAAGCATAAATCTATGGAAAGCACTTCACAAAAAAGAAAAACAAAATTTACGATATTACCTGAAGAAATTCAAGCAATTTTAATAATTTGAAAGCGATTTGTAAGATACAAAAAGACAAATATAATCCATGTAGCATTATGTGATTCAAAACATATAGATGGAAACAAATCCAATCTTCTGCAAATGATATAACAAATTCAAATGTTTGATGTAACTCAAAACACAAAGATATATGTTTTATATTTAATGTACCACATGGATTATAATAACCAGAAATAATGAACCATATCGTGAACAGATAGAAGAAAAACATAAAACCATATAATGATGAACAATCTAAAGCTAACTCATACAATATATGTTTTCATGCTTGGAAAAATATGAAAAATAATATGACTACTAAATAATCACATCTCACAATTTGCTATCCAGACTAAAGCCAAAGAGCATACTGTATTTTCATATCTTTCAAAACAAATTTAGTCCATGCTTCTAGGTTCCAAAAATAACTCCTTTGTATCTGGGAAAGTATGAGTATTTAAAACATGCCATTGATCCATTTCTCATATCCAAAAGATCAGAGACATATCTTCAAAAATAAAGTTTCTCCAAAAATAACCCTTAATCTAGGTCTGCAATAACAACCTCATGGTAATTTTGCAAGAGTGGTTACATCATTAAAACTATTTTTCTAAACGGTTTAAAAAATAAACAACTTGAAAATTAGAAGCAACTCATAATCATTCACTTGTTTCAACAACACTTGAAATTCGGTCCTCCTTAAAGTTGAAAAGAATAAAGATAAAATTTAATTAGAAAAAATCTCATAAACCAATTCTAGACAAGCTACAAAATCTGTGATTCTGTTGCTAGTCTAATAAGACATGAAAATAAATTATGTTGAAACAAACCAATCAAATAATTAACTCTAAGAAATTGTTTACCAATTCAAACATTCGAAAAAAAGGAATTTGACTGTTGGCATAGGGGCAGGCCCAGGGTTCAACTCTAACATCGCACCAACAAACCCTAACTACCGGCCTTTTCGGCAACATCTGTGAAGCAGATGAAGTCTCACTCGAGGTAGAGGCAGGGGGGTTGCAGGACTCAAGTGTCTACAACCAATATGGAACACAGATATGTGATTACAATACTTAACAGAGCACTTAAACAACAATATGCATTAGTTCTTGAATCTCATTCACATAACATATTAAACCCTTATTACAGATCAATGCATTAACAATATAGATCAAGCACTTCCAATCACTTAGCACATAACATTAACTCAAATMTAGAATTAAATMATCTTTAAGAACTAAGAAACAACATCAGATGCATCCATCATACATTAGARCACCAACACTAAGCATAAATCAAATTGCACAAAGCACATTAATACATGGGATATACGTGGTTCACCCCAGTGTGGGGATATGCCCACCAACTTCTTATTCTTATTTATTAGTCTTCAATATTCTTACATTCATCTACTCCTGCACACAAAGCCACAAAGCCAACTCCTTATTAGCACAAAGCCTTACACAGTCTGTCTGCACAAAGCAACTTTCAACCTCTTGCACTAAGCCAACATTAACGTATTATGCACATAGCCAAACACACCATGCTTCTTACATCACTTAGCTACTTATTTATACATTTATAAAAATGCCTAAACATGGGTAAACCCATGGGCTGACATCCCATAACCCGTTACATAAACCCTAAAGTCCTTTGCTGGGTCCACAAGCCTGAAAAACAAGCGATATCTCGTGATCTACGCTCCACCTGGGTGCTCCATCTTTGACCAACCTGTCGAAGTCCCAAAAGTGGTCAAACACGACCAATGTTTCCTCAAAACTTGGTCAAGGGCCAACATGCCCCCAACACTCACCTATGACTCGTCTCAAGTCACTCATATCTGGGCAATGCAACTTCAAAGGCCTCAAGCTTAGCTTGACCTACCTCAACTTGCTACTTCGCCAAAGACTCTTGCTCGGTGAACTCTTGAATGAATTTCTCTGTAACAGGCCCTTACAGGCGCTATTCCACTGTCATAACCATTTGATCTAGCTGCGAGCCTTGTCATTCAATCTTTTCAAAAATCGTGCAGGCTTCGTCCTACACCGAATGTAATCTCTGTGTAACTTCCACGAGTCTAATCTGGATAGCAGTAATCTACTGTTGGAATGTGCACTTTTACTGTGATATTTTCATCCTCTCGATTGTAGTAAGCAACTTCATCTGTTCTTGCACGGTGGATTCCTACTTCTGCGCCTCCTGGATATGTGCTTCTAGTTTCCTCAGCTCTGGATCTTCTGTGAGGCATTCATAGTTCTTCGCACTACAATTACTTAATTGATTACACTCTAAGGCAAGTGCCCTGATTCTTTCTACTACGTTCCTGGTAGCTTTCTCCCTTTGGTCATTCACTTCTTGTGGAGTGCTCGACACTGCTTGGAGCTCTAACTCCGTTATCTGTGCTTGAAGCTACTAAATGTATTCAGTGAGATTCCCTACTTGCATCTTGGTTGACTCTGGTTCCTCCTATGCCAAGCCCATCACAGAGTAATGTTCTTTAGTCACCTCTTCTTTGACCGCAGTCTGCTCTACGAGCAGCTGGTCTTTTTCTTCTTGTATCTTCACATTGTTCTACTCGAACTTTGCCCAAATTTCATTTTTCTTCTTGGATTCACTGAAGTCGAGCCTCTGTTGCATCTGCTAATATTCGTAACTGGGTGGGCTCATCCCCCAATTATGCAATTTCCGATGAAGAAGGCGCAGTAGATACTGCACGGCTCGATTGGATGGCTTGCTGTATGTCTTTCAACTCCTTTTCTATTCTTTCATACAACGTCTCCTGCTTCGCTCCATGTCTCTACAAGATATCCTTTGAAGCGTCCTCTATGGCTATGATGATGATATCAACATCATCCACTGTGAGCACATTCTTCGACTAAGTCTTATTGGCATGAATCTTCTTTCTTGCTGAGGGTTTCTATAGAGAAACCTTCCTTTTCGTCGATGTTTCAACTTCTGTAGGCGGATCCTTTGGCAATGTAACTTCGCCTTTGCCTTGCTTTTCTCCTTATTCCCATTCTTCTTCTGGATTCACTTCTTCTCCTCCTCCTCCTGTGGGTGAGTCAAACCTAATTTCCTCTAAGGCGCTGTCCTCCTCATCACTTTCTACCTCCTTTTTCTTCTTTTTCTTCACGTTAGTCTGTCCATCATGTTCGACTCGGGTGACCAAGGGACTTCCAATGATGTCAGGGTCAGAGAGTTCTGCATCCTCAAATGGTACAAGGAACTCTATTGGCCATTATTTGGTGATCTCCTCCATGTATTTGTCGGTCAACTTATAATAGGATTGCAATTCCTCTTTACTCTCATCCCTGCACGTGGTGATGTAGATAAAGTGTCGATTTGCGTGGAACTTCACTA
>SNQJ01S0089789.1:31636-46958 GCA_010110895.2 Picea sitchensis
GGGGTGCCTCCAACGGTCATATAGCTTCATCGTGGCAAAGTCCCATTCTGCATGGTTCTTCTATTCCGGCGAGGTTCAAGTTCTGCAGATCTCCCTCCTGCGAAGTTTTCTCTGGAGCTTTCTGTTGCTTAGATTTCTTCCTATTCAGATTCCTGGCATTATTTCCAGTGATCTAAGCTTTTGTATTCCTCTTCTCATTTGTATTCTTATTCTCTCCTGGTGAAAGAACTTTGCACTGCTGAGGCACTCTTATAGATTTTGCTGTTAATGTCCCTTCTCTTACTATTTCTGGGGTGGCTATACTTCTTTCTTGCATGGATAGGTTATTTAAGCCTTCCTGCATTCTTTCAACTTCGACAGCTAATTCTCTAGTCCTCTGTTGCTTCGACTTATCCTCTTGTTATTCTATTAGTCTCTCTATTTTTCTGGCTATGAAGTCCCTTAGTTCTTACTTTTTCTGTTATGTAGCTTCCTCCTCTTCTTTCCTTTTGATTTGATCCTTCTCAATCCAAGTCTTTCCTAATAAAAGTGGAAAAGGGGCGTTGTTCTCAACAAATTTAATGACTTCAAAGTCCTCTTTTGTTGATGTTTCATGAGAAATCATATGTATGTTAGTAACTCTTCCACATAAGGTTATCATCTTTCCTTTAAACAAGCCTATCCTTCCCACTGAAGGTATCATAGCAGGCTTTCCCAAAATTTCCCAAGTGCTTTCTGGCATAATATTCACATGTGTTTCTTCGTCCAATACACAGTCTATGTCAAAGTATTCTATTCTAGTAACTATGCATTGTTTTTCTTTCAAGATATATGACAAACTGACATCCTTGTGGTCATTCATTGCTTCTTTTAACTGTACTAACATAGTCTGAGCTTTCTCTGATTCTTTCCCTTTCTGGTTCTCTAACAAATCCTTAGTTTCTTGGCCTTCTTTATAGTTTTCTTGTCTCATGTTCATATTTTCAACTTTGGCAATCATTCTTGGAAAATCCTCAACCTTATGACCAATATCTTTACAACAAAGACAAATAGGACCTATACCATGGAATTCCTTAGCAAGATGTCCCAATCTTCTACAATTATAACACATTGTTAATCCTCTCTTTCTTTTAAATGATCCCCAACCTCTCTTGTACCGTGCACTGGGATCACAGTGTTGGACCTGCAATCTGCAAAAGTTCTTTCTAGGTTCCTGCATCCACTTATTAGTCCAACAATTCTTTCTATGCATAGGAGTACCATAGTTTTCTCTATTTCCATCAAATTTATTCAGATCAACTCTTTCTTCTAATTGTGCTCTAACATTCAGGCTAGGACAAAATCTATCAAACATAGCTAGATTCATACTTTCAAAGAAACAATTTCCACTTATCTTACCTTTACCAGAGAATTTTTTTTTAAGATATTACCTCTTTCTTTCATATCTAGTTTCTTTATTAGCACAAAGCTTCGCAAGTCGAGTAGAATACTGTGCACTACAACAATAGATCTACACACAAAGATTTCTCTTTTTCGTCAGTTCCCAACAATCACAGTTTTAGGTCCCAGCAACATAACCATTTGTTGGCATAGGAGAAGACCCAGGGTTCAAATCTAAGTGCACCAATAAACCCTAACTACCGACCCTTTCGGCAACACCTGCAAAGTAGATGAAGTCTCACCCGAGGTATAGATAGTGGGGGTTGTAGGACTCAAGTGTCTACAAGCAAGATGGGACATAGATATGTGATTACAATACTTAACATAGCACTTAAACAACAATATGAATTAGTTCTTGAATCTCATTCACATTGCAGATTAAACCCTTATTATAGATGAATGCAGTAACAATACAGATCAAGAACTTCCAATCACTTAGCACATAGAATTAACTCAGATCTAGAATTCAATCATCTTTAAGCAATAAGTAACAACATCAGATGCATCCATCATACATTAGAACAACAACACTATACATAAATCATATTGCACAAATCACATTAAGACACAGGATATACGTGGTTCACCCCAGTATGGGGCTACGTCCACCAACTTCTTCTTCTTCTTTATTAGTCTTCAATCTTCTTACATTCATATGCTCCTGCACACAAATCCACAGAGCCAACTCCACCAAGGACATGATATCTGCGTGCAGCGTGCCAGATCCTCCTTCCCAAGATCAGGTCAAGGAACAGAGCCAACTCCTTAGCAGCACAAACCCTTACACAGTTTGTCTGCACAAAGAAACTTTCAACCTCTTGCACTAAGCCAACATTAACATATTATGGACATAGCCAAGCACACTGTTCTTCTTACATCGCTTAGCTACTTATTTATACACTTACAAAAAGGTCTAAACATGGGTAAACCCATGGGTCGACATCTCATAACCCTTTACATAAACCCTAAAGTCCTTTGATGGGTCCATAATCCTGTAAAACAAGTGAGATCCCATGATATCCGCTCCCTCTGGGAGATCCATCTTCGACCAGCCTGTCGAAGTCTTAAAAGTGGTCAAACATGACCAATGTTTCCTCAAAACTTGGTCAAGGGACAACATTGGCATTTTCGAATTCATAACAAAATTGACATTAGATGAGTGTTTAATAATAATGTCCCCTAATTTCTTGGATCTCTTGTTCGCCCTGGGAGAAGTTTGTTGCATATCGTCTCTCAAATAAAAATTTTCTCTTTCCAAATCTATATTTTGAGCCAACACTTGGTTAAGATGGGCTTGCAAATACTAGATGTATTGATAGTATCCTCGAATCCAAGTGAAACATTTCTCACAATACATTTGTTTCAGTCCCGATAGAGGACGCGTATTGTCTGAGCTTAAAGGTTTACCTTTTTCTATCAATGTTTTCATATCTTTTTGTATCCCTATAAATCCTTCACGTTCCCTTAGAAACAGAGGCAAATTCAAACGAAATCATACTGTGGTGAATCCACTCTAGTGGAATCAAGGCTTACATCATCGACATAATTCGTGTCTTCTATTACTACCGTCGGAACAAGATTTCTATGATTTTGACATCTGTTTCTTTTCATCCTCGACAAAAGACGACCACTTATCTTATTTTTGAAATCCAGGTTGCTAACATCCTGTTTAATTGTTTCCCCTTTATTTTAATTTTATTGTTATCCTCTGCAATCTTAGGCTGCACATGATCAGGGGCGTTTGGTGACCTATCCCTCAAACGACTCAGGATTTCTTCCAAAGGTCTCTTTGGAATGAAATTACAATTTTTGGAAGTGATTTCAGTTATAGGAGGAAACTCGATCAGATCATTGGTAGGGAAGACAAAGTCTTTTGGGATTTGAACCTCAACTTGAAAATATTGGAGAGAATGAGAGGAAATATTTGGATAGACAGGTTCATCATTACCCTGAGGTAAATAAGAATCGAGGTCAAATTGAGAAGGAATAAACCCATTCCTAAAAATAAAATTATGCCAGGTATCCCCTGTGTTCATAAATTGAGCATTCACTAAAATGCGAATCAAACCATGATGGAACAAGCTACATTCAGGGTTAGGTTTTTGCCTCTGGTAAAAATTAGACATTTTCTGAAGGATATTAAGAAAATAAAAAGGAAAATTAAACTTGAACCCTAGAAAAATCATCAACAATCATATGTGAAACAATAATACCAGCCCATAACAGCCTTCACAGGTAATAAATTGTTTTATTTCCAATAGTAAGACATGCCAATGAGTTTTAAACAACTGTATATGCACACCTTTCACATTGTAGCATGAATTTTTGGAGACCAATAGGGAAGGCCACGATATACAATCTATATTCTTATTTTTAAACCATCGATCACCTTCCTGTGACAAACCATTTGCCTCGGGTATGGATTCCTCACTCACTTGCAAATGAATGTCACCTACCTTGGCTTTGGTTCTGTCGAACGTTTTAGCAAAAGCCTGTGCAACCTCTAGGTTGAAACCCTTAAAATACTGAATGAAATTTATCCAACTGAATCGAACTAGATCGTCCACAATGTCATCATGGTATAATAATACTTGTGAGCCATTCGTCTCCACTCTAACCACAGGGGCCATCATCTTGCAAACAATGTACTAGAAGACGCAAAACAGAGAATTCTGTGCTTGAGAAAACCCAAAACAATAAATGGTTTAGTTTTCATGGCTAGAGGTGAACCAGAAACTAAGGATTTGAAGAGACACTACCATGATTTCCAACTCCGAAGCTTGATTAACCACCTAGAACCAAAAACTCAAAACCCACTTCGTTTTCTAAAACCTACTCTCTAGTCATGAAGGACCATCTTGAAGATGAAATGAATGCGTTTATTGATAAACAAGACAAAGAGACGATCATTTCATTGAATGGACACTAACCATGTCATAAGTTGACAAGACAGTGACAATCATCCCATCATAGCATTCAAATCATATGCTAGGGGGGAAAAATGCATATCCAAAATTTGCAAAGGATAAGAAATGTATTAAAACTTTGGAAATTGGTTTAATAACAAGATCGAATAAATAACACATCGATTTGGTTTTTACCCTAAGTTATGAAATTTTTGCAAAATTTTAACATGGTTGCACATTCACCATTGAGTCATAGTCTAAATGCTTTATGATTTTAGATTTCCAATAAATACAAATAGTTTTTTTCAATTACACAGGGTGAACACCTTAAGAGTTCAATCAATGTCTTTGTGAAAATATTTCAATTTCATGCTTGCCAATCATGAAATTGAAATGGGTAAACACGTTAGCTATCGATGAAATAAATCCAAAACAACTGATCAACAAAAGTAACCACCATAAACAATCAATTCAGTCGTATATACATGCTAAGCAGTGGGTACGAAAATTCTCTCTTTGCAATTTTGTGTTTCAAAAATCGAAGAAAGGAGATGGTAGTTTAGCTGCCAACAATGGTGACTCACCAGGCAAAGCAATTATCTCTGCATCATCAAACCTTCATGTCAGGGAAAAAGAAAGACTTGGATAACATCTCTTTGAAACAAATTTCACTTTAAGATTAAACATATTAAGATTATCTTAGAAAAATATTAGCACAGTCATAATCATAAAATAATTGTTTTTAACAGATGATTATAACATGAAGATTAGTTTTGATAAAAAGGCGACAATATTTATAAAGGTAAATTCAGTACCATTGACAGGGCCACTGCCGCCAGCATGCATTCATATCCTCGACATGGATGTCATTTAACCCACTCAATTACTTTAATCCCATCCAAAATTTGTCTATCCATGATATAAAATGATTTAATATATGATAAACTTATAAAACATACCTGACGTATCTCGATCCCAACATTGCTTCGCTGCCAATAGGCCTGTTCAGTACCTCAACGAAGTTGTCTTGGTATCATGTGCGCATTTAGCCGCTACCAACAGGATTGTTCAATACACATGCATGTATACACACATTTCCCACACATTAAAGTTCTTCCAACCCTCCTTAGTCGTTTATAATGATAGAATTTGGAGACTTCAAACTGACAAAGAGGGCAGGGTGATACTGGAGATTGATAATCAGGCAGATATATGACCGATCACTATTATTTGTTTTTATTTTTATTTTTTAGAACTGACAGTTCTATCATGGTTTAGACATTTAGATTTCAATCAATAAAACATCTGGAGGATGGGGAAGTGCTTTGAGATGATCTCCTTAGAATTGGGACAATGTAAAAAGTTTAAAGGTAACCGTACTTCCCAAAGGTCTTGACAAAATTTCAATAATAATATTATGACAAAGAACTTATAGGATAACTGTCTTATAAACCAATTATCTGAGCTAAGTCTTAGTATTGAAAATGTGTGAACTGTTTCAAATTTCCATCCAATCATAAATCTGATGATAAAAATTCCCTTCCACAATCGTCTGTGAGTTAGAAATAACTCAATCAAATAAAAAAATAAAGAAAACAACAACAAAATAATCAAAAGAAAACAAACTGCACACAAGTTGGGATATTTACAAGGGTTCAAGTCTTATTTTGATCAATAGAAATACTTCTTGAGAGACTATCCATTAACCGAGAAAGTGTATGGATGTCCCTCCAAGTTTTGCAGACGAAAGGAGTTAGGACCCAATTTTTCTGCAATAACAAATGGTCCCAACCATAGATTTTGAAACTTAGTGTGTTATCCTTTGTCCTCATGTTCTTTATCCCACTTGAGAACCAAATCTCCTACGCCAAAGTTTCTATTAGAGGATGAACTTGCGTCAAACCAATGTTTAACAATTTTTTGGTGTTGGTCCAGTTTTTGTTTTGCTTGTGTCCTATTTTTTTCCAATTTAAGTAAAGCATTTATTTGATTTTCCAAAGGAGGACATTCTTCCTCTTGAGCCTTCTAAGATAACCGAAGTGATGGGAGAAATATGTGGGGAGGAAGGATATCTTCTCTTCTGTATACGAGGAAGAAAGGAGAATTACCGATGGATGCTTTTGTGGTGACCCTGTCAGCCCACAATGCGTTATATAATGCATTGTGCTAATTCTTGTGATTATCTGACACTACTTTTCAGTATTTTAATAAGATTTTTGTTTGTTGACTCATCCATGCCATTTCCTTGAGGATAATAGCTAGAAGAGTATTTTAACTTAATTCCCTTTTATAAATCATAAACATTCATGTCCAAGGAATAAAAGTAAGAAGCATTGTAGAAAACTAAACATCCAAGTATCCTGAAACGTGTGATGATATGATAATTTAAGAACAAAATCACCTGATTAGTGTTTACTACCCTTAATGGTGAAGCTTCAGACCATCTTGTAAAATAATCTGTTGCCGTGAGAATGCATTTTTGTTGCTATGAAGAAGGGGGGTTAATTGTCCCTATGATATCCAAGCCCCACTATTGGAATGGTGTGGCTACTGTAATGGGATGCAAGGGGAATGCAACCTTCTTGACTCGTCCTACAACTTTTTGACAAATTACACACTTGCGAGCCATAACATGAGCATATTTAAATAATGTGGGCCAATATTTAGCACCTAAGTACTTTGTGGGCAGTTGTATCCCCACCAAAATGACCCCTGACATCACCAGAATGTAGTTCAACTAACACTTTTTTAGATTCTTCCCTTTCCAGGCAATGTAGAAATACACCATCAAAATTCTTTCTAAACAATACATCATTAATTAATTGAAAAGATGCAGATCTGAGCCTTAGTTCCCTTCTGTTTTTGGGATCAAGATTTTGAGGAGTAGTTATGTGCAAAAAATAAAACCTGATATCATTATACCAATAATTAGGCATAATTTGTGTACAATAGATTTGTGTTTCATGATGCAGTTTTTCAGCTGGTACTGCTAGTTCATTATCAGGAATTTTGACTGAGTCAAACAATAGTTTGCAAAGACCTTGGGCTCTAACAATTTGTGCTAGTATGATTTCGAGATCATACTCTTAAAGAGAGGTCATCCAATTGGCCCTCTTTTCTCCAAGCTCCTTCTGAACTAAAATATTTCTTACTGCAAGGTAAGGAACAATGAATTTTATCTTGGATTTCAAAAGATAAGGTCTAAAATGTTTTACTGCCTTAAAGACAACATATTCTTGTTGATCAACTGTAGGATAATTTAATTCTGCTCCTTTAAAGGCATAAATCATAAATGAAATGGGGATTTCATTATTTTCATCATTTTTCTGAGTAAGTACAACAACATATGATCTGTCTAATGCAAAAGTATAAAGTGTGAAGTCTTTGGAGAAATCGTGACTCATTAAGGAGGTAGCTTCTGTTATAGATTTTCTAATAGAATTAAAAGCCAAGTTTTCTTGTGGTCCCCATTTAAAAAGAACATCCTTTTTAATCATGTTTTAGAGAGGCCTAACCATCTCAGAAAAGCTTGGAACAAAACATCTGACAAAAATTATTTTACCTAAAATAGATTGCATTGCCTTTTTGGAGGATGGTGGAGGAAGATTGGCAATTGCTTGAGTTTGTTCAGGGTCTATTATCATTCCATCATTTGAAACTATAAATCCAAGTTATCTTCCCTGCTCTACTACAAAAAGTGATTTCTTGGGGTTCAATGAAATATCGAACTTACGACAATGCTCTAGTACAACCCTGATATGTGACAAGTGATCTTTTTTATTCTTCGAAAAGATAGTGACATCATCTAGGTAAACACCAACTGACTGGTTGATAAGGCCACAAAAAACAATATACATTGCCCTTTGGAAATGGCTCCGACATTAATTAATTCGAAAGGAATTTTTCGATAGGCATAAGTGCCCCAAGGGGTGTGAAATGTGGTTTTTAACTTATCTTACGAAGACATGAGGACCTGGTTGTACCTTGAGAAACCATATAATAATGATATCCTTTCAGAACCAAATACCTTTTGCAAGATTTGTTCCATTGGAGGAACAAGATAATTGTCTTTATCAGAGGCTCGGTTTAAGTTACAAAAATTGACATAGAGCCGTATTTCTTTGTTCTTTTTTCTTACCAGGACCAATTTGTATACCCATTGGGTATGTTGAACCAAAAAAATGATCTTTTTTGTTAATAACTTATTTAGTTACTTTTTCACTGTGGGTTCTAATTTAGGATGCATTTTCCTATTTTTTTGTTGAAATGGTTAGGATTGGGGCTTCATGGGGATTACATGTTGTATTATGTTCAGATCAAAGGTTTTGAAATCATCGTATGTCCAATCAAATACATATTTAAATTCCTTAAACAATTTTATGAATGCATATATTTCTTGTTGAGAGCACCCTTTTCTTAGATTAATATTATGAGGGTTATCTTGCATTCCTAAATTTAGAGTTTCATATAATAACGAGGAACTGTTTGTTTTGTAGTTAACCACTCCCCTAAATTTGTCATGTAAATCATTTCTAATATAATGACAGAATTAGGGATAGAATTTACCAGATCAGATGATGTTTCAGCAAAACAAGGGTCAGATATTACCGAAAAATCATGGAGATTTTCATTGTGAGTATTTTCATTAATTACAACATCTTGGAAAGTGTCCTCCATATGTAGAAAATTTATGATCTGTTGATCATCGTCAAACACTCGCCAATTGGTGATATTTTAGGGGATTGATGGCCTGAACAACAATTCAATAGAAAATGCATTAGGAGAGAATCCTTCATCAGGTAATAATTTTGATGCAACATTAGCCAATAAATCTTCTTCATAATTACTAGATCTGGGAAGAGAACTTATGTTAAAAGAGAGAAATTTATGAATTAAGTTCCATACCTCGGTCTGGTATTTTTTGAGGTGAGGTGATAAACAATGAATACCATTTTTCGCCTATCTAACTATAATTTCCAAATTTCCAAATACCATCAAGCTTTGGACTTCAAGATATATGGCCTTCTTGAGTTCCTGCATGAGTGCTTCATATTCTGTTGTGTTGTTTGTACACTCAAATTATAATCTACAAGAAATGAATGTCTTATTACCTTTGGGGTCAATCAATACACAACCAACACAAGCTCCTTCATGAGATTTAGACCCATCAAAGTATAGAGACCAAATTTCATCATTCTTACAACCATCAACAATATTTACATCATTTTAAAAATTATTGTCTTAGTACAAACTTATATTTCAGATTGTTGATTTGGGTTTGTAATAATGGATATTTCAGTCATGAAATTCCCAAATAAAGTGTTCATACCTTCACTTTCAAATGCATTTACACTGGCAGTAAAAGTTTCATTCGATTCATTTAGATCTATAACAGTGTATTTCAAATAACATTTCCTATTAATTCTGAACTTGTTTGGCTGGCCATTTTCTGGTAAACATAAATGAGACTAATCTATGGTGAAATAACCATGCAATTGTTCAGACCAATCCCTGCTCAAGAAAATTCCATAAAACTCTGGAATATCAATGACTACTATATCAATTACCTGGTGCACTTTTGGGTTAGATGATAATCTATTCAATACATCTTTAAGCTCACCAACAATTGTGATATTAGTTCTGTCTAGCTGAATAATTTTCAAATCAGAAGGTTTGACTTTAGAATTTATCTTTTTACAAACAGATAAAGGAATTACATTTGATGAAGCCCCAAAATCCACCATACAATTATGCACATTTCTGTCGAAAATTTCGAAAGTTAACATAAATGGTGGCACATTTTTTCATGGTGTGGGAGAAGAAGTCTACTGATTTTTGTCTGTTGTATCTGAAGTTACTTTATCTAAAATCCCTACACTTTTATCTAGCATGTCCTTTTTGTTATGGTCCTTAGGTGGACTTTTGTTCACAATATCCTTTGTTTTATTTATGCGATTTTCTGCTGACTTTTCGTCCAGAGGATCTTTATTTTTACCATAATCAACTATGCTTCGTAGAATTTTATGAAGGATGGGAGGGAATTTAAGCAGCTTGACAATCGATATATTTTCTTTTATTATTTTAAGATCTTCAATAAGGTCATATTCAAGATCGAGGTAAATGATATTTCTTGATGTTTCAATCTGTCTTGGTTGTCTTGATATTGTATTTTTATTTTCCTTGGGTGATGATGTGTTTTGAACTTTACTACGAGTATTATACGGGTGCTGGTTTTTATAGACAACTTCAAAATTAGCTTAGAAAATACTATCGGAAAGATGCCCAAAAACTGGGGGAGAAGAGTCCTCCTCATCAAGTGTTTCTTCCTTATCTGCATCGTTTTGATTTTTAGGTGGGACAACAACATAAATATCAGTTCCATATAATATTGCTTGTCTAGCATTTTGTAACCCTTCAAAATTCAGACCTTCTGTAGTAATATTTGACATGTTTGGAGGAAGAGGTCTCCTAAAAGGTGGTCAATAATTTCCTTTACTTGAAGATCCTTTGTCAGAAGATCTTTTCAAGTCTATAACTTGATTTGATAACTTTTGAAAGGCTTTCTGTAAGCTCTCCAAATCTAAGGGTTCTTGTTCTTTCTTATTTGGGGGAGGTCTGGTAAGAATTTATATCTTCTTTTTAGAAGAGGAAGTTGATTCAACTTCTGCATTTACATTATCCTTCAAACTAAGAATATCCCTTTCAATGAGGATTTCCTCCTCAAAAGATTCTAGTAACATGTTTTTCTTAGACCTCTTAACCCATATAGCTATGTTGTGGTGTAGAGATTTAACATAGTAAACAATCAACTTTTCAGCAGGCATCGATTCTGTAGGGATTTTATTTTTAAGTGTAAGGAATCTTTGATTGAAATCCTTAAATTTCTCTTTGGGATTCATTTTCATGTTGGAAAATTCCATCACTAGAACTTCCGTAGATTTGTCATCCCTGAACGTTTCTAAGAAAAGGGTCTCAAACCTGTCCCAGGAAACAATAGTTTGGGGCTATTGTGAAAAATACCACGTGGAGGCATTTACTTCAAAGGTGTAAGGGAATATCCTACACACAACATCTTCATGTTCGACGTTTCGAGGCCTAACAACTAACATGAATTTTTTAATATGATCCTTAGTTGATTGCTTTGAATCAAGATCAAACTTGGGTAACCATTTTTCAGGATGTTTGGGTAAAGGATGTTGAGGTATGGGTACTACCACGACATCTTGTTCAAGCCAAGGTCTGGCATGATTGTTCTGGTTAGCTATTCGGGTTGGTGTGTGTGAATTTTAATATTTCCCAGATGAAGAAATATCTTAGTCAGAGGATTCCCCTCTTGAAGAGGGAAGAGAGAATCCAGATGGGGAAGGAGGAAGTCCAAATCCACCAACACCTTGGATTAGTGATTCTAAAGTATCGGTAATGGTATCACGCAATGCGCGATTGGTCTAACTAGTGGAAAGAGGATTTTCTTGTTGATTGGAAAAATCAAGGGGCTGATGTAATTGTTCACCAAACTGTCTAAGTCTAGACAATGTTCCATGGGTTCTTATTATTGATTGGAGAGAATTATGGATAATTTCTTATACATCAATTCCTTGAGGAATCAGTCTCACAGGTTCAACGGGAATGTCAGGTAGGGATTCTGACGTAGTTTCTGGATTAGGTATAACGGTAGGGTCTGAGAGACTACGATTCATGATAGGGGAACGATTATTTGGGGGAGTCTTTCGACCTCCTCGTGCAATTAATGACTTTCAGGCCCTCCTTCTAGCGCCATTTGTTGACGGGCGTTTATGACACACCACCAACAAGAAGGGAAGACCCAGTCCGAGGTTTTCTAATTAACCCAAGTCGTTTAAAGTAACCTACCCAGATGGATTTTACAACTTCGTTGGCCAGTGAAAATACTAAGGTAAAATAAGAAAATAAAATGACTATCGATCTATACAAAACTAATAATTTATTTTTCTACTTTAACAATAAAGTAAACCAAACAGTCTTATTTATATACAATACATATGTACAAATACAAGGTTTATGTAAGCCTTGTGAAACTGATAATTACACTATTGAAGCAGAGTTTTAAGTCACACATGAAAGATAAGGAAAACCATTTCGTAACTAATTAATAATGAGAATGAATATGATTCGTAATGATATAACTAAAATGATCAAAGCATTTATGTAATAACCCTCCCAGTTAAGGACAACTACTCTGTCAACAAGTAATTTTTTTTTTGTTTATTAAGGTGTGTGCGCGCATGTAGAAGAAACAACCCCCTCGACTCTACGTCACCACTCGAACCAACAAGATGCAAGTGAGGAGAACACAATCAAGATGACCCGACATATCACAGTGACATCAAGAAATAAATGCCCCTTGACACAAGGCGTGCAACTAGCAGCAGTAAGCAAAAAAAGACTCCAGGGGTTAGGTACAGTACTGTCACAGAAATGAAGGAACCCGACAATAGAGTCGCAGTAGTGGAACTATGCCTTTAAACAACCCGAGACTACTGATACGACTTAGAGTGTGTCGCAAGAGTGGAACTGTGCCTTTAAACAGCCCGAGACTCTTGATACGACACTGGATTCCTTCCAACAGATTTACATACAGACAAAATACTAAGCTACCAGAGGTGTCTATATCCCACCCGACATGAACAGACTACGCAAAACAATACCACCGAGTGCTGCAAATCAGGGACAATCATGAACTATACGGGAGACTCAAGTCAAGAGGACTCTAATAACGACCCACTCCTATTGAGACCCGAAGACATCAATCAAGATCAATGCTTCATTAATTATTATCAATCTGCGGAGACTTTATTCTGAGGTACTACCAATAATTTCAACCCCCCAACATTTTGTTATAAGGTCAGTAGGCACTATTTCAGGGGCAAGCAGGAAGCACAAGCGCATTGCATTTTTCTGTAATTGCCATAATTGCGCAATGATATCATACCCTAAGGGTAAACCCTTGAACGTTTACAACCTCCATAATAACTTGCACTTCCTGCCAATTATTACCATATTTGTGATAACCTTACAAAATAAAAGAAGTGCAATTTAAACATCGTCATTATTATTCCATTTAACAATATTGACATCACAATTCGACATCATCATAAACATTTAAAATTAAGCCAATAATAACATTGCAATCTAAACATTATTACCATATTGTAGTAACCTTAAAAAATAATAGCAGTGCAAATTAAACATCGTCATTAGTATTTTCATTTAAACAATATTGACATCGCAATTCGACATCATCATAAACATTTAAATTAAGCCAATAATAACATTGCAATCAACCCGCATTAACACGTCAATTGATAATATTGACATGGCAATTACCCAACTACTTAACATCACACTTCAACCAACATTAACATTTCAACTAAAATTCCAATTGCAATTAAACAATGACTTATCATTGCAATTCTTCTCGCATAACATTTTAATTAAATAACATAGACATTTCAACTAAATAATATTAATATTGCAACTGAACACATACTTAACGTTGCAATTCCTCCAGCACTAACATTTCATTTAAATAACATAATTATTTCAATTAAACCATTACAACTATGGTAGGACCATGCAATCAACCCGCATTAACACATCAATTGATAATATTAACATGGCAATTACCCAACTACTTAACATCATACTTCAACCAACATTAACATTTCAACAATATTCCAATTGCAATTAAACAATGACTTATCATTGCAATTCTTCTCGCATAACATTTTAATTAAATAACATAGAAATTTCAACTAAATAATATTAATATTGCAACTGAACACATACTTAACGTTGCAATTCCTCCGACACTAACGTTTCATTTAAATAACATAATTATTTCAATTAAACCATTACAACTATGGTAGGACCATATATTAACACTGCAAATAACAAATGCTAAAGTAAGTAAAACCCTAATTGTCCCCAGACCTAACTGTGGTAGAGCCAATATTGAAATAAAATCCCATTAACAGGCAGGTAATTCAACCAGCACCATAACCCCAAGAATTCGACGAAAATAAACCCATGCTTAAATGGGACAACATGATCAACCGACTTTTTGAGACAACATAAAATGCCATGAGAATTAACGATTTATACCAATGAGGTAAATAACAATCTGGCAGTAAAATTTATTTGACCCAGGAAGGAATGATGGATAACAATGATTTACCATAACGAGGAATGTTACTATCTGGCAATAAATTTTGGCAGTAAAAAAATTTAATGACCTTGGGACAAGTGCTAAATAAAAACGATTTATCCTGTCGAGGCATAAGGCTATCTGACAGTAATGGCAGTAAAAATTAATGACCTAGGGCGCAATGATAATGAACAACGATTTACCAAAACGAGGAAAGGACTAGCTGGCAGCAGTTTGACAGTAAAATTCCTGTAGAGTTTGAGAAGATGCTAACGGCTGAGGAACAATAAATCAAGGGACCTCTCATTACCAAAAATAAATTAATCGCTGCATACCATAAGAAATTAACTCAACTGAATACGTAACTCTGCCATAGCTGTTTATTTATTAACTCGCCTTGAAGGGTGTAGTTTGAACCAATATTTTAGGCATAACTATAAGTCATTGTGAAGGGTTTATAGAGCAACAAACACAAATATAGCCATATATCAGAAGGAGTAATAACTCATTTAAAAAGACAAGCTTCAACCCTATCCGCGCCTTAACGCATGCCAGCGCACCAAAAAAAATGCAGCCAACACTGGAATGCAGTCGACTCCTGCTGACGACAATCCCCCTTCCGCCCCACGCGCTTTTACTGGATAGACTCTAAGGGTGGTATCGACCGGGGAGATCGCTACATTGAATTCAATAAAAAAAAGGGTCCAGGATTTTGAAAGGAGCAGATCAATAAAAACGCAGGACAACGGTAATCCCCCAGGTCTGTTGTAGAGTTAAACAGAAGTTTAATGAAAGATAATTTCAACAGTATGCT
>SNQJ01S0089790.1:14886-43695 GCA_010110895.2 Picea sitchensis
ACCATCTTCTATATTCTAACACATAGATCATCCAACCAATCATATGGCCCACTCCTCCAAGAGTTAAAGAACTCTGTAATAGAAGTTTCTGCACTACAAATCATTAGGGATACATGAAAAAGGGGCATGCATGCCAATTCATCTCTTACAATGATATGTCATTTACATGTTACATAGATATAGGTACATACATTAAATATTCCATCACATGGAGATACCAGGTACTAGCTCAAACTTTTCAAGGACCAATACATCAAATTAAAACATGGCATTATAGAATCGCTATAAAACAATGTGTGACTTACATTACCATATGGTCGGGTTTGTTTTATTTATTACAACTCACAAAATTTACATTGTTTGTCCGCAATCATTTCACTTCCACTACTTCCACACAACTTCCATTGTCACCAACTTCCCTTGGACTAAACTCTTTATTGTTATCCATAACAACATATTTGTTCTTTCCGCTTACCATTCCAACTCAAACTTATGTCTGTCATCAATCTGTGGTTTCTCCAATAAGAAAAATGCAACTCGCTTCCACCTCATAACCAAAACAATGTTCATGCTCCTCCATTCATTATTAGAATTGTTATCTAGAACACATAGTAGCTGGGAACCAACCATACCTTTGGGCCAAACATTGGTACCATGACTGCAAATATTGAGCAACTGGCCATCCTATGGACATACTTCCATATCCCAAGACACCTAGGTACCTAACCATGGTGCTTGCCAATTCTCTAGGAAAATAGTATAGATACATGATGTATCCAAGTCAATATTACATCCAAAAATTCATTAAATAATTTATCATCAAGGAACAATTAGAGATAAAATGTACCTAAACTTTCCTTCCAACTACCACACACTTCACAAAGAAGACTAAAGAATGATTTTACATCACAAAATATTGCCAAGAAGGACTTCAAATCGTCAGCGAGAGATAATATCATCTTCCTCCTCTTTAGTTGTTCACATGTTTGGAGTCTTCATCTGCATCTTTGACCTTTGGATATTCAGTGTCACTGTCAAATTGTTGTCTTGGATTTTTCATATTCACCCACCTGTCATTTGTCAAAGTAGAAATTTCTAGAAAAACCACTACACTTTGTATTGAGTTGGATAAGCTCAACAAAAAATGATTTTGATTCCAAAACATTCATGAATATCACCATTGACGCATTTTCTTTAGAGTTTCCATTATTTAACAAGCAATCATTAGATTAGTCATTTCTAGAAATGATCTCATGTTGATTTGACTAGACTCAACATGTTTATCTTCAAAAACTGCAAATAAATACAAAAAACACATTTAATTTTACCATGGCCAAAGAGTGTTACGGTCACCATTGATGGATTCTCGATCAACACTACAACCTCGTTGATCTCCTTCTTATGAAACATGGATCTAGCCTTCTCCAATTTTATTCTCCTTCATGTTTCACCGATTCGAATCCACTCTCATCTACTATGTCTTTCAGAACCCATCAATCATGGAATTATACAACATGGCACTCGATTCGAACTCCTCTCGCATCCACTAGTCGCTATAATATTACAGATGTGCCCTTGGAATCCATAAATAACATCCCTACTCACTGCTCAAAATACACCATGCTCAACAAAACACCACACGCCATCATCATGATCCACATGAAGCTGATCCCTGCTTTCATTAGGTCCTTTATCAACAAAAAATGACTAGCTTCACAAATCAAAATTGGGCTTCCACGATCATACTTTTTTGCACGCCTCTTCAACTCTTAGAGGGAATGTGAGAGACACCATGGGTGCGAACTTCAATGGGGTAAAACCATAAGACAATTATAGAGGGAATGTGAGATCCACCATTAGAAAAGGTGAGGCAGAGATAGTTCTACAATTAGGCCATCTGAAATGACATAAATGCAACCAAATCGGACAGTGACAGAACAAAAAATTGATAGTATCGACCTCTACTTCTTTAAATCCTCCTAACTTAACTTCTTGTTGGTATATTCCATTTCTCATTGTCAATCCTTCATATGCTTCTATGTGTACAACATATTGCAAAAAAAACCTATTAAACTACTAATTACATAATGTTTGGATGTGATCTATAAATAAGATGCATCAACCATATACATTATAAACAAGGAATCTTTCTAAATTCTCAAAGTTGTTCCCTAAAAAAGTGGTGGTCTATTATTGGCTACAAATACAATACGATACATATGAAAAGAAATACAGTTAGATATATAAGGGTGGGGTGGGGAGAAGATATTAGGAAAAACTTGATTTCCTATGAGGGTTGGGGTGGTGGGAGAGATTAGGGAAAACTTAATTTACCTAATATCTCTCCTCACCCCCACGGTTAAGGCTACAAAATAGTTAGGTGTACCTTAACACCCAATATTGGTTGTTTTCACTCTTAATTTCCTCAACTTGTCGAATATATTAACAATGCTTTATGTCTTTGTTTTCCATTTAGCTTTTAAATAGACCATGACCTCAAATTATGACTTCAAAATCACACTATATCTATACCAATTAAAAATCATGAATAGAAATAGGAAACAAATACCAAAAAATATACTCAAATATATTGTAAAAGGAAAATAATTTTTTAATTAATAAATGGCATTATTACTACTCACTGAATACAAAGTGAATATGTTAAATAAATCCAGCTTAATCAAAGAGAAGTATATATCCTCTGGATACTTGATACATAACTTAAATCTACTTACTTGAAAATCCCCAAATGATATAATGATATGTCCAAGGAATAACAATCTTGCTCTAGACAAATACAAAAAGTGATTTGTTTAAAAATATTATGAATAAAATTGATTTACATTAACAATTATATTTATAAAAACAACATTGATATTTCATCACTGAAGAGCCAAATCACTCAAGCTACTCTATAAAAGTAACATTAGTGAGCATGTTAAATGAAATTATCAACAATATTATCAAGGTAATTAGCTCACAAATATGCATAAATGGTATCTAATCATCATATTCTTTGTGGGACATAACTCTTAACTTCTAATTATAATATTATATGTATGTACTCAAAACACAACACACAAATACACAATCGCTCGCCCATATATTGAGAGATCTATTAGTTTCAATGTAAAGCAAGTACAATATATTCGATACCTATTTAAATGTATGTGATAATTCCCTTGTCATGAAGACCAATGAAGAGCTCAGAGGATTAAATTACAAGACAAAAGTTTCAATATAATAACAATAAACTTTGGCGGCAACTTTGTGCAACAAAATGAGCTCAACAAACTTCTTGATATCAGATGCTATACACAATGAGCTAAGTCACCTAACATGATGACACGTGACACATAAGACACATAAATACGAGTGTCTGACACATGACACAACGACCCCAGAAACAAGACATGAAGGACACACTTATATATAGGAAAAAAATTGAAAATTACACATACAAAAATGAAATATAGACATAAGACTCATATTTTGTTAGAAAGTAGAAGATTTACATGATACAAAACATATAACATAATACATTGTAACATCAATGATGATCAAATGAAAAAAAATTGAACACACAAGACATTAGAATCATAAGGTGCACCATTCTCAATCTCATTAAGTCATCAAAATCAAAATGTATTACAATGTAAATAGATATTGAGTTAGAATCATTGAATTCTGATACTATAAGTGGGAATGTCAATGGAAAATATAAAATAGCCATAGGGTAGATACTAGAACTGTAGATGGAAGAATCTCATAGGAACATCTCATGAGTTGTAACTGTCAGTAGTCCTCCATGTCATAATCATCAAGACCAACATTACTACCACTTCTCTCACCTCCATCCTCCTCCTCTATATCCAATGCAATTTGTGCATCTATTGATGTAGAGGATGACCCCTCACGAGGAGCACCAACATCAAAAGTGACTGATTCTAACACTGGTTCATTAAGATCCAAGTTGGCTAATGCCAACTCAACACTGTTGTCCAAACCCATATCATCAGGGAACACATCCCAAATCTTTGTATTTCCCTTCAACCACTCTTATCTTTACCTGTAAATAAGACAGAGTTTGGTGTGCACATACACACCTAAGTCACCTGACACGATGAAAAAGAGAAGAGTTCAACATGATAGTTTTTACTTGAGTGAAGGGTACATTTTTATTGGGGTCGTGACAGAAGAGTTCAACAATCAATTCCACAAACATTGAGGTACACAAAGGGCTTGGTTCCCTTAATTAAATGGCAGTTACATACCCTCATACATGATAGAATCCAGTGGAAACATTGCAATCATGCCAATCTTGAAATACTGAAAAATCGTTTAGTTTAATAAATTCTAAATGGGACCTAAAATTCTATTTTCTCCATATGAAGTCCAATGAGGTTGGAAGCACTCTCAAACATCCTGAAACAATTAATGGTAATGTTAAAAATTCAAGTAAAAGACCATTAATTACTAGGGTGGGGACCTCTTTAAATAACATTAGTAAGGAGAAATAACCCTCAAATACACACGAAAACACCTCACATTTGCAACTTGCATGAACAAACATGATCTCGGGTCCCTTTTTGTGCAAGACACGTGTCCTATTTTTAGGACACACTAAGGGAACGTGTTAGACATGTGATAAACATGTGTCCAACACATGTCCTATCATGTCATGTCCAACACGTAAGATATGTGACACAACAGGAGGGTTTGGACGTATCCGTTTGTTGGATTACTAAGAGGGGGGGTGAATCAGTAATAGAGAAATTTAATCTTTTTTAACCACAAAATATAAGTGGTATATCAATGTAGCATTATCATCCAATAGTTTCAAAGTAAATAAATAATGAACAATCATACACAAACACATTACACCAGTGTTTTTACATGGAAACCCAAAGTGGGAGAAAACCACAAAATGCTTTTTCTTATATGTCTTTAAGAATTACAATCATTGGAAGCACCAACTTCCTTTGTTTTCCAGCTGCAACTGGAAGGAGGCTCCAACCCCCTAGTTTCTCAGGCTAAAACTTGAGGGAAGCTCCAACTCCCTAATTCTCTAGATACAACCAGAAGGAGGCTACAACCCCCTATGTTCTCCGACTACAACCACTTCTCCTTTCCCCATCCAACCGCCCTGAAATATAAGTAGAATGATGGAACCACTGTCACACTATCACTTTGAGATATATGGTTGTAAACATGTACCAATCAACCTGCACCAAATAACCTGTAACACCCTATACCAATAACATGTGCCAACATGTACCACACATCAACTTGTACCATAAACAAATGTATCAACCATGCACCAAACCTGTACAAATAACCTATCACAATAACCTGTCAAAACAACCTATCACAAAAACATGTCTCATCAATCTTATCAACCAAATCAGATCTACTCACCAAGATCAATCACCAAGAAAATTGTCAACCATATGCACAATATCACCAATATGTTTATCAACCAAGCATAACACAACAACTCATAATCATCACCAAGATCAATATGTGTTTCTAATAATATACCAAGACAAATATGCTACATCATCCATAAACCATATGTCAACAATACTACTAACAAGTGCCTCCAACCATGTACCAAGTATGTACCAATCATGCATCAACTATGACTCATCAAGATGTACCAGCATCATCAACTATACCCCTCATGTATGTGCAAAATCATCAACTACTTGTCTTTACCATGTACCCAACATGTACCTCAACCAAAAGCCCTCATCAATTTCATCATCCAAATCTGATTTATAATTCTGACCTAGTGTATATGATCACATACCTACAAACCTTCATTAACTTTAACAACAAGAGACTAACATTTTCATCAAACTTTACTTTAGTCTCACATGACTAATTTTGGATTAGTCAACAACCCTAACTTGAGATAATCATAACTGTGTACATGTAATGAATAAAGATCTGAAAATAGTACACAATGTTCTTCAATGTATTTTATGCAATTTCTCCAGGTTTCACTACTTGGAACCTCTCAGAAAAGGAGTTATAGAAAAAATGGCATACCTTGTTGAATTCTGGTTTATTCTAGAGAACAAACTTGTAGAGCATACCCCGCATGGAATATTTTTTGTATGGATCTGAAAATGGTACAAAAAATACTATAGATGGTACTCTAACCAATACATTTGGTATTACTGAATCTGGATCTGTTATGAAGAAGTTATGACGTTTTTACCTGAAACACATGTTTTAGACTAGTTTCAGGACTAGCCGCAACCCTATTTTCCACGGAGTGTAACTACAAAAATACAACAACACAAAAGATGAAATTTTGATCACATCTACTTGGATATGTTTCCACAACAGCCATTAGATTACATGGTCTGAATCATTTTAGAAAAAAAATTATTGCGAAAATGGTGAGATGACCTATAAATAACATACCTTAGAAAGCATCATCAAAAGAATTTATCCTCCCTTGAATTTCGACCTTCTTTACTTCACATTCTCTCTGAAATTCGGCTTATATATCCTTTGGTTACCTTGGTCACTTGTAGATATTCAATATTCTCAAGTGTAATTAAATGAGAGAACCTTGCCTCTTATTTATACTTTTATGTAGCTTCCTCAAGGGGTTACCTTATGTTGTTCCTGAGTTTATACTTTAAGGCTCTAAAGTATACTGTCAAGGCATCTGAAAAGATAGAGGAAGTTGAGGATAGAAAAAATCAATGATAAAAAGGTGAGGACTAGTTGGTTTCTCAACTGTCTCTGTCGAAATTCCCAATTTTCCTGAATACTAATATCTCTCTCAATTGCTGCCCATGAACGTTCTAACTCAACCCGGTTATTTGTTGTTTGCAAGATAGTGTTAAATAAATTTAGAGCGATGTTGGTTTGATCTGAAAGACCGGGTTCGATGTTAGGCTGCCTTGAAACTGGTACTGCCATGAAGGATAAAGGTAAAGGAGTTACAATTCTGTGTTTTCTTTTTAGGCTTTGTTATCTCTATTTCACAATGTAAAGAGAATGATTTTAAAACACGAATTAATAGGATGACTAAATTAAAGATCGTTTCTTGTATCCGAGTTAAATTTAAAGGAAAGGAAACATGCATGATATGAGGAAAAACATAAATTTATTAACAAGGTGATGCATCAATTGAAGAGGAATCTCACGTTGTAACAGAAGACTATGAAAACAAGAAAAATATTAATGAAGCATATGATATTGAAATCTAAACATTCACAGGTCTTGTATCTGCTGATAACCAATATAGAGGAAAAATTGTAAATGATTTAAATAACAAGAATAATAATTTCCACAGTAGAGGTTGTACTAAATTGTAGCCAAGCATTCATCAATTAGATATATGAAATAAAGATGAAAAGATAGGGGAACACATAACTCAGACTTGACAAAATCTGGAATCTTCAATCTGCATTTGTATTAATTCAGAGTCTCTTGAAAATTACTTCGTCACAATGCCTTTGTAGAGAAAAAATCCCTTTTTCAGTCTTCTTTCCTTGTATTTATACAAGGTCATCAATACTTGATGGTTAACAATCTCCTACTTTTTAGGAGAAAAATAGTTACAAAACTGCAACCTTAACCGTTGCATGATTAACTTTTGTTTGTATATCATTTCAATAGTATAAGATTTCAAATGATACTTCACTATTTAGTTGAAGTCTCTCCCTCCTTTGATCCTATACATTCAATACATTTCTCCAGAAAATAAACAAAATTTCTAGGAGGTGTCGGAAGATCCTTAGCTTCAAGCAAATAAAACTTTCTCTGGACCTTTGGAAACTGCTCTTCAAAACCTTTATCGGCAAACCTGATCACTTGCAACTTTAAATTGGGTTGTATCAGCCATCTGTCTATTAGGTTGGCATCGATTTCCTTCAACTGTGAAATTTCCGTCTGAATCTCCTTCAAGATCTCTTTGCAGTTCAACTGTTATTTCACAATGTTTATCTGCCTCAGTGGCTCAGAGAATCATTTCTTTCAATACCTAATGCTTTCTTATCCAAAGAATCAAAGATTCCCTCACAATCGTCTTTGATTTCTTTGACTATATTCGTGTTTTCGGTTATGTTTGTTTCCCATACCTTGAGCATGATTTCTCCTCTTATCTGTTTTGTGACAGAAAGCTTTAGATTTCTCGACATCTCTCTATTTCCTGAACATGCAATGGCTTTCTGGAAGGTGTTCCTTGCCTCTTTAGCCTCCTTTTCCTGTAAAATAATATTGTCAAGGGATTTTCTTACCTCTTGAGAGTAATTCTGGATGATCTCTATTTTGGAGATCAATTTATGTTGCTCGGCTTTTATCTTTGTATGTGCTTCTAGCGAGAGGGTCTGGAAAGCCTTTAAGTCTACAACCCGACCTTCTGTCAAATTTAACTTAGTTTGTAGCTTCTTTACAAGCTCCTTTTGCTGAGTAACCTGCACCTGACTTGCTTGTATCCTTTGGTTCATTTCATCCAGGCTTGATTTGAGTGATTGAACTTCTTGCCTTTCAACAACTCTGGCCTGCTCCAAGCTGTTATTCACCTCTTCTCTAATGTTTTTCTTAGCATTCTTTAACTGGTCTTGCAATTGAGCTATTGTGTGGTTACTCTTCTTTATCCTTGTTCTCATGTTTTCCACAGTAAAAAGGTTTTCTTTTTCCATGGCTCCCATGGATCTTGCTACCTCTGTAGCGAAATCCTCTTCTTCCAAATTCTGGCCATTTATCAAGACCCTATGCTTCTTCACCATACCTCCCTCTCTCACATACATCTCTTGTTTTAGAATAGCCTTCCTCTTTTTGCTGAAAAAATAATCAGAAGGAGGGATCTCATCTCTGAAGATAGGGGTGAGATCACTAACATATATGGCTCCTATTTGTGGGATTCCAAAGGTGGACTATAAAGGGGTTAAGGAAGCTATGGGACTTCCTAGCTCTATTGATCTTATTTCTCCTATGGCCTTAGGTATATTGACATCAACAACAGATGATGAAGGGGGAGTGGACTTACTAGACTCGGGAGGTGTCCCAGACCACCTCTCTATAAGGCCTCTTCATTTTGAAAATACCTTTCAGTCTGTTGTGGAATTTCCTCAGGATCGACTTTATCCTGTTCTTCTTGTCCGAAGTCTGGAGGAGTATCCTCTTGTTCCTGAAGAAGGGTGATTGCTTAGCCTTGCTCTGTCTATGCTTCTGGAAGGTCTGAAAACTAGTTTGCAAGTCGGACAACAGTGTCTGTACCCTATCTAACACCTCCTTATAGGTCCTAGTACCTTTGAACATGTCATCACAAGGGGACTTCTCATGTTCATAAGCCTTCATATTACAGTGGGCCATGTGATTTCCCACTAGCGGGTAAGGGTCGTGTTTCCTACATTCGAGGTCTACCAACTTGACCTCCTCCAGCGCTGTCGCTTCAAATTTGGAATGACCCGAGTTGAGTAGTGAAAATTTCTCAATCTGAACGGGAAAAACCGGCCAAGACTTCTTTTGAGCCATCTTTAGTTCTATCCCAATTCCACCTATTAATATTTGATGAGCTACCTCCATGCAAATCAGTCTGTCAGGGAGGAATTTCGGGAGTGCATGTGGAGGGATTGAACATCTGAAAAATCTGATGTAGGAGAAATTCTCCTCTATAAACCAGTCAACAACTGCCCTGAGGCTTCCTATGACCAACTCTGAAATGCGGGGAGGTGCACAGTCATACAGCATCTGATGTAGTGGTATCACCACGAAATGACAGATTTCATAGAATGAGTCCTTCGTGTTTTCTTCACAAATTTTAGAATGATATTCATGAATATCATTCTAAACTTTGGGAAGAAAACGCGAAGGACTCATTCTAACTCCAATTCATCAAAGGGAAAGGAGTTGTGAAGCATATATCATCCATGATGTTTGCATACATATAAAAGGCTATTGGTCGGCCTTTGGATCTTGCAGTCTGATATTCCATGAACTCCTTCACTATGTTATCGGATAAAATCTTATTCCAATTGAAGTTGTAACCTTCTATCGCCTCGTCCAAAAGAGGTACCCATTCTGCAGGGAAATGGGTAGGACTTTTATTCCCGAAAGGTCTACATAGCATCATCGCCACATAGACCATATACTCATTTAATGAGGCTTTGGCATAAATACCATGGGTGTCGGCCTTGAATTTTGTTGTGTGTCTCCACCAGTCTTTGATTATTCCAGGATACGTTTGGTCTGACTCAAAACATTCTTTCCTTTGAAAATCACTCACGAAATCTTTATTATAAATATACTTGGGACTGGGAGACATTTTATACATTACTTGTATATGCTCCGGTCTGAAAGAGCCAATGAAAACCCCTTGGTTGTCCAGAATGCTTCTCGTTTGCACGTCTGTTCTCTCTAAGACCCAACTAATCATGTCGTTATAATTCATGAGTCGTGGCCGTGTAGCTACTTTGTGAAGCTCAGACTCCGCTATGTCTCGGAGTTTGTTGTCGACAACATGAGGGAAATTCTTAATTTCATAATCCAGAGTTTCGAAAATCTACCTCCAGGATTTGATGGTATCAATGGCATGCGGTATTGTATCAGATACAACGTCTCTGTCTGGACTCGAGCTTTCTACAACTTCTTCGCTTTTCTTGGGTGCCTTCTTAGGTGCCATGATGTTTGCACTGGACCATAAACCTATTTGAAAAGGAAATGTGTATAAAACTAGATAAATGCGACTAGCTACAGATGTAAAGGATAAGAATGAAGTTTGAAACACATGACCTTTATTAACCCTTAATTTGTATTATAACGAGCATACTGACACGGGCGATGAAAAATTAATGCTTTAATGGAAAGATATGCCTAGAAATATGCTTTCGTGTCAAAAAATATCTCCATTTATCCATTATTAATACTGTTGAATATCGGCGATTTCAAAAATGGAGTTTTGAAAATCACTGTCTTCCTCAATTCCCGAAATGCGAAAGGCAGCTTAGTTATCACTAATCCTGTTTTGAAAACAAATTAACTTTAATCTTAGACTTTCTTTAAAGAAAACACGATTTCGCATTTCAGAACTTCGGGGATCCTATTGTCGGGAAATATGTCATAAGAAAACCTCGGATCGTAAAATTGTGATGGGATTAGTGAGGCGCTAATCATTTGTATTAAAACTTTAATTAATCAAGATTAGTGATTAATTATTTTTTTACTTTTCGGAAAATCGAGGATCGGGAGTTCGAAGGTTGAGAGTTCGAAAACGCTTTAGTAGAAAGATACCTGAATCGTGAAATATTAAGGGAAAGATGATTGCATTTAGGAGTTTAATTAATTACGGATTCAAGAGTACTTTGTGGAAATAAACTGAAAATGTAACATTTATTTCTTCCCCCTTTTTTATTTTTTATTTTTTAATATGTTAAACAGTTTCTAGATTTCGGCACCAGGAAATTGGGATGGTTGAAGATCATACCTCGAGAAAAAATGAATTTCGAAACCCGAAAAGGAATGAAAGACTCTAACTCCCTTTTTGGACTAAGGGTGATTCCATGACTTAGGAAAAGATGAAGCTTCAGTTTTAAAGGGTAGAAAAATTTAAACTTTGTGTCAACAACTTCTAACCATCTTCAACCACTTTCCTTATTTTAGGGCTAACCCACTTCTAACCACTTGTCCACTTAGTAATTTCTCCATTAATTTCATTATTTAAATAAATTCTTTTGTATCCACTTTGACTTATAGAACACTCATCACTTCACTTTATTTTTTACCTTCTAAAATCTCTTAAACCACTTTCCTTATTTTAGGGTAATCCACTTCTAACCACTTGTCTACTTAGTAATTTCTCCATTATCTTTGTTATTTAAATAATTTATTTTGTATCCACTTTGAATTATAGTGCACTCATCACTTCACTTTATTATTTAAATAATTTCTTCTTTGCAACCACTTTGACTACTTTGACCTTTTGGGGCTTCTAGATGACTCATGAGGGTTCTCCAACTTCACATGGTCATAACTCTCTAACCGTGAGGAGTTATGTGACGTTACACATACCACCATAAATGGCATGACATGTACTATCCATATAGAATAGTCTTACCTTCAAATATATTAAAAATCATACCATTATACATCAATCGAATTTGTGTCCATTACCCAAACCTTTGTGCTACCAAAATTCTCTACTGGACTTTCTTCAAGGGTTGACATCAATGACAACCAACCCAAATAATCAACAATCTCCCCCTTTGGCATTGATGGAAACACTCTGATGCAATACTGAAGTCATATCACTCATGCTCTACCTGTGACCATTGCTCCCCCTAGAACCATGTCTCTGTTCTCTTTCTCCAAGAATTTACCTTTGAATCTGATAAATCTCTCCCCCTTTGTCATCAATGGAAAATGTATATTTCCATCTGGGGCTTCTCCCCCTGACTGAAATTTCCTTGGGGATACTCCCCCTAACTGAAATCTTCCTGAAATTGATCTCCCAACCTGAATTGTCCTCTTTATGGTGCTTCCTCATGTAAATCTAATACATATAAGATAAGCATTTAAAAGCATTCATTTTGGAGTAGAAATTACTTAGAGTCTCTGGAAAAGATACTCAAAGGCTTCCTTTGGAAGCAGTTTTGTAAAGATGTATGCCACTTGTTCTTTTGTGCCCACATATTCAACTATGATGTTCTTCTCTGCAACCTGTTCCCATACAAAGTGATACTTAATTGGAACGTGCTTCGTCTTGGAGTGCATCATTGGGTTCTTTGAGATACTAATGGTGCTTGTATTATCACAATATATTGTAATGGGATCATCATACTCAACATGTTTATCTGTTTGATTTTTTTTCATCCATAGAACCTGTGTACAACATCCTACTGCTGCAATATACTCTGCTTCGGTTGTAGATAAAGATACTAATGATTGTTTATTTCTTATCCAAGATACTGAAAACTCACCCAAGTAGAACAATGCTCCACTAGTGCTTCGTCGATCATCAATGTAACCTGCGCAATCTGCATCTGTGTAGGCAATAAATGATAGATCTTTTCCTTTTGGATAGAACACTACTCCACTGATGCTTCGTCGATCATCAATGCAACCTGCCAAATCTGCATCTGTGTGGGCAAGAAGTGATAGATCCTTTCATTTTGGATACCATAATCCAAACTCTTCTTGTCCTTTGAGATATCTGAAAATCCTCTGCACTGCTATGGCATGTGATTCCTTTGGTGCTGCTTGAAATCGTTCCACCTGTCCAAGTGCCTGCATTAAGTTTGGTCTAGATGTTGTCACATATAGTAAGCTACCAATCATTGACATGTATTGCCTCTGGTCTATAGACTTTGAATCATCATCTTTTCTCAACTTGTAACTGGTTTTCATAAAAGTGGTAACTAGTTTGCAATCTTCCATTCCGAACTTCTTTAACATTTCTATGATATACTTAGTTTGAGAAATAAAAATTCATTGGCTTATTTGACATATCTTGATGTAGAGGTTGCTTTCTACACTTCCTTTTATGAACCCTTCTTGTTGTATATATTTATCCAGTCTAGAGTACCATGCTCTAGAATCTTGTTTTAGACCATACAAGGCCTTCTTCAATTTGGACACGTAATTTGCATTCTATGACAAATGAAATCCTTCTGGTTGATCGATGTAGACTTCTTCTTCAAGTTCCCCATTCAGAAAAGCTAATTTCACACCCATTTGATAAACCTTAATATTTTTGGAGCATGCATAAGCTAAGACCAATCAGATTGCTTCCATTCTGGAAACTAGGGAAAATGTCTCTTCAAAGTTGATTCCTTCAACGTGTGTGTATCCTATACATACCAATCTAGATTTATTCCTTGTAACATGTCCATCTTCATTCAATTTATTTATGAAAACCCACTGTGTGCCAATCACATTCTTATTCTTTGGTCTTGGAACCAATTCCCAATTGTCATTCTTCTCTATTTGATCCAATTCTTCATCCATGGCCTTATTCCATAATTCATCATTACTGGCCTCTTCAAAACTGTTTGGTTGAATAGTAGATAAGAGTGCTAGGTACATTTGTTCTAGTGAACAAATTATTCTTCTAGTATCAACTCTTTCATCCTTGTTTCTGATAATCTGATCTGAAGGATGATTCTTTTGTACTCGTTTTCTAGGTGTCTTTGGAGGCACTTGCTTAACTTTCTCTTCTACTTATGTCTAATCTTATTCATCTTCCTCTTCTACTTCTTCTTCATCTTTTGTTTCTTCTTCATCAAGTTGTTCCACTGATTAATTTTCTTCTTCCTTTGATTCTCATCCACTTGTTTCATCAATTGTTACATTGATGTTTTCCACAACTTTGTTCAATATCAGATTGTAACACTTGTATTCTTTCCTTGTACTTGACTAAACAACAAGTACTTCTTTGTCCACACGAGAGTCAAACTTTCTCATTCTTCCATCTTCTCTTTTGATGTAGCATTTGCTTCCAAATACTCTAAAGTGCTTCACATTTGTTGGTCTTCCTTTCCATAGCTCGTAGGGATTTTTGTCATTATTGTTTCTGAGCATTACTCTGTTTTGAATGTGAATTGATGTATGCATTGCATGTGTCAAAAAAATATCTATCAATTTGGAATCCATTAGCATTGTTCGATCCATTTCCTGTGTAATTAACATCCATAATGTTCCTTTGTCTCTGAACCACTCTCTGAACTAATATATGAATCCATGCTCTCATCCACTATCATATATCTGTCCAAACCTACTAAGTGTTATTACAAATCCATCTATGTCCATACTGTCCAAGACTCTACTGCACAACTTTCCATAATGCTAACCCATTTATCACTATACTATCATGAAGTATTCACTACTACAACTGATTAATCTATCAAACTAGACTTCTACTAACTGACTACTCTCGATCTATCTACTCAAACTCTGCAAACTACTCGAAGGATGGTTCTTTGGTCTGTCACAGCTATCACATAGACTCCCCCTGTCTAATATTCATATTATCTAGGAGTCTCTAAGCTGAATGGCTCAAAACAATTCCTGCTCGGATGTGTATTCATCATCATCTTCATTGGTATATTAATCATCTCTTTGAGCTCTGACTTCTTTCTTTCTGTCTGTGGATTCATTTTCACTACCCTGAAAGTAAAATCTCTTGAACCTATTCATTATTTACCTGTCCTTCTTTTCTTTCAGTTATTGTCCAAACCTTTCTATATCTGACATCTTCCTTTTTCTCTGTAGAATTTTCTTCATCTCGTTCTATTTCCAATCTTGCGATCTCTCGGACCTAGTCTTTGTTCACCTGTTCTTCGTGTTTTCTTATCCATACTTTCTTATATCTGATATTAGTGTTCTCTTTCATGGAAGTATCGAGCATGCTTCTACAATCACTAGCTATATGTCCATAGTTATGACATTTGTAACATTCAATGTTACGTGGGGCCACATATGCATTTCTTTCTTGAACATTTCTTTTATAATCCATGCAATCTGCAACCTTATGTCCAAAATTAGTACAATAAAAACATTGACCATAAAATAAATTTGCATACCTGGGAGTGAATGATCTTCTTTGTGGCATAGTCCTTCTGAATTTCTTCCTTGACTGATCATGATCATAATTGAAGTTTCTTTGTGGCTTGAACATGGATGGTATTCTTGAAGATGTACTCTTATTAGCTTTCTTAGATTCTAGTTGACCATGATTCCTTCCTTTGAGTATTTCTACATAACTCTTGCTCTTTTCTTCATTCTTATTTTCTAGCAACCTAGAGTGCTTCTCTTCATTCTCTACAACTGATACAGATGTTTTTGTCTCTTCAACGTTCTTTTTAAGCTTGACGATTTTACTTCTCAATGTGACAACTTCTTCTTCAATATTCTCAACCTCTTCTTCTTTCTTTAATATATGAGACTTCATGACTTCTTCTATTCTCTTCACTTCTTCAAGCTGAATTTTCAATGTGATTATTTCTTCTTCAAGTATTTTCTCTTCTTGACCAAACTCTGACTCAAGATAGTTTAGATCGTTAGTTCTTTCCTTGAGATGATCTGTCAATATTTTCTCTCTCATTTCTACTTCTTCCTTCTGTGCTGCTATGTTGGCTTCTAAATATTGTTTTTGATCTTTAAGATTTTATTCGATCTTTTTGGCTTCTTCTAACTAAGTTCTTAAGTTCTTGATGACTTGTTGGGCTTCTTCAAAAATGTGAGCACTTTCCTTTTGTTTCATCAATTCCTTCTTGAGTGACTTGTTTTCTTTTCTTTGTTTTCTTAGTTCATCTAAAGAACTGATCAATTATTATTCATAATTGTCTTCCTTTTCAATTAGTTTTTTTGTCTCATGGCATTTTGTTTCAAGATGTTCACGTTTTTCACAATTAAAGAAAAACAACATACCTCTGTTGATTATGTACTCTTCATCTTCGAAATCTGTTTGACATGGTGAACATATTTCTTCTTGATCTGTACCTACATCTTCTTTGGCATTTTATGAATCTATGATGGGTGAAGAATATATATCATGTAACTTATCCCAAAATTCTTTGGCTGATGAACATTTACCAACCTTTTCTCTTACTGGATTAGGTAATCCCTCCTTGATGAAATCCATTGCTATTTTGTTATTCTTCTTCAATTCCTTCTTGGCTATAGTCTTTTCCCTTTTTGAACTATCGTATCCTATAATGACTGATAGCCAAATATAATACCCTTGTGCCTGTAAAAACACTTTCGTCCTTCCACTCCACATCTCATACTTTAAACCATTATGACCATTGAACAATGGTACTCCATTCTCAAAATAATCCATGATCTCCTTCCAGTGGTTAAATTGTTTCCTGAAGGAACCGGATTTGATACCAATTGTTGGATTACCTAGAGGCGGGGTGAATCAATAATAGATCAATTTAATCATTTTTAATCACAAAATGCAATTGTTATATCAATGTAGCATTATCATCCAATAATTGAAGACTAAATAAACAATGAACAAATGATCAATCATACACAAACACAATACACCAATGTTTTTATTGTTGGCATGTTTTACAGGCAGTGTATGTTTCTCATTGATGGCAAGTATAGCAGCGATGATGGCTTGAGTACAGGTATAATGTGCCAAGTGGGCACCAGAAATATTTTGGGAAGACGCAGTAGAGCATGCTCGTGAAGACCAGAAGAGATAGTGCAGAGGTCCACGCAGAGTGCAGAGTATGTGTGTTTGTCATTGATGGCAAAGATGCCGAGAGTTGGAGGAGTCAAGAGTCGATACTCTTCATCACATGAGTCCCGAATTGCCAAAATGCGAAACGCCAAAAATCCTGAAACAAGCACATCGACCGGAGTTTCGGATATCGGGAGTTGGAGGAGTCAAGAGACGAGACTCTTCATCACAGGAGTCCCGAAGTGCCAAAATGCGAAATTGCGAAAATGTTGTATGGATAAGCACTTGGTCACTGCCAGTGGTCACATCATCGAAGAGCTATAGAGAAGAGCTCGAAGAGACAAGCTCCATTTCAAAGGTTGGGACATGGAGAGTCGAGATGACTCATCACAGAATCCCCGAAACGCGAAATGTGAAATACGTGTTCAGAATTGGCCCCTGGTCATAACCTACGGTCACATCGACGAAGGCTCAAGGGAGGAGGTAGCACAAAGCTAATCTCCATTTAAGATATCGCGACTTGGAGAGACGAGATGCCTCACCATAAGAATGTCGAAATGATGAAATGTCAAATTGTGAAATGGAGAAATAAGTGCGAGACCTTTCATTTATGATCCAACGGTGCAAGTTATTTGAGAATATGATCGAAGGGATACTGTTGCTCTTCACAGTTAATCAATCAGTGGCGATTCAATTGTTGATGTGGTTTTTGGAGGTTCACAGTGTAACTGCTAGAAATGACTGATTGTTTCTTCCAGAGGACTGGAAGAGACTTCAGGGTGATTGTCAGAGAAGATGAAGAGTCTCAAGGCATCTTCCAGTGGAATGAAGACTTTTCAAGAGGAAATTGACATATGGAAGAACGTTGAAGTCTGTAATTGCAACAGATAGGATGAAATCGACTGTGATAGAGAAGACGAAGAGTCTCGACTACTAGACGGGCTAAGGAATCTCAGCATAACACCCAGTGATGATGAACACATGGTTTTAACAACCAGAGAAGTTGTAGAGTTGCAATGATGATCAGGCAGAGCACTCGACATGAAGAGCATGCAGAAGAATTGCACATATGGTAAGCGGAAGGTGCATAGAGACTATACGAATGTAGAACAAAGAAGAAATGGTGTTGTGGTAGAGAGGAATCACACATGGGGAAATGGATGTTGTAGGAAAGAGATGAAATACACATAAGAGGCGTAATTCAGAGAATGAAAATAAGACGCAGAGCATAAAGCACAACAGAAGAAAAGAACAGAGATACATAGCTAAGATAGTAAAAGAAGGCTGAGGTGCACTTGTAGAGAAGAGCAGAAGATCAGAAAGCACAAGAATATGCAGGCATAGAGACACTGATACAGGAGAGAAGAGTAGTGTAGCAGAACAGTGATGAGACTGGTAAGCCATTGATGAACACTATATCACTGTAATAAGTTTCAGTAGCAAAGATTTATATTTCAGGGTGGTAGGGAGGTGCTAGGGAGGATTGTTGTCCTCAAAGGTTCAAGTGGGTGCTTGAACACAGGGAGTTGTAGCTTCCATCTGGTTGTAGCCAGAGAAACCAGGGTGGCAGGGTGGTGCAAGGGAGAACTGTTGTTCTCTGTTATACAGGTTGGTGCCTGTGTGACTCGAAGTTGGTGCTTGCAGGGTGCAAGGAGAACTCCGTTGTTCTCCTCATACGTTGGTGCCTCGCGGCGGACCTGGAAGTTGGCGCTTCCATCCGCTTGGTGCTAGAACACTTAGGGAGTTATTACTTCCTTCTAGTGGGAGCTAGAGAAATTAGGTTATGCTTCTAGTGTGCGCTAGAGAAACCAGGGAGTTGGTGCTCTCTAGTACGCTAGAGAAAAATAGAGAGTTGGTGCTCTTTAAGTTTCCCCATCTTGCAAAGCTGAGGTTGTAGCCCATTATGAGTTGGTGCCTGCGGCACATAATGTACATAATGTAAAGATACTTATCATATAAAGAAGAAGAGGTTTTCACCCCTTTATGGTTTCAGAAATATCTATTCCAGAGCATTTCATATGTGTGGAATGATGTTGGAATGTTCCATTGTTGCTCCCTCGCATTATTGTGGGATTGGTTTTCGTCTGCTCGCAATGAGTTTAAAATAATCACACCATTTAATCTCTAACAACTCCATTCGAACTCCCCAATTGTGAAACAATTGGTATCGTGAGAAGGCCCCCTTTATCTAAGGGTAGATCCTAGAGCTTAAACATCTCAAGCCATGAAGGGAATTCAAACAATAAGGCCCCTCTCACTAACAATGGAAACAAACTCTTTCCTTTTGGAAAGTTAGAATTAGAACCCACATAATGGATTTAGGTGCATGTATGGGATGTGGTAGATAATGGTTATGTAAAGCCACTTGTACCAGCTAATAAGGATGACAAGCTAGAATTCTCCTAGCCTGGGCCGCTAAGGTCGTGAATGTTATCTTGAGGGCTTCATGTAAGCGCATCAAAGTGCCATGCACCTAGGAACTCGCCAAAGAAATGTGGGACAAACTCATTAGTAGTTATGAAGGTAATGAGAAGGTAAGGATGCTAAGATTCAAACCTCAAGTAGAGGTCAATTTGAACAAATTAAGATGAAAGAAGATTAAACTGATTGGTAAAATACTTCTCTCGAGTTGAAGAACTCATAAATGCAATGAAAGTTCTGGTGAAACAATGAGGGAACCTTCTTTAGTTCGTAAAATCTTGAGATCTCTACCTGTATAGGTTCAACCCAAAGGTCTCTCATGAGAAGAACTTAATGATCTAAAAACCTTGGAGTTTGATCAAATTTTAGGAACATTGGATCCGCATATGAAATGAGAATATTAAATATAAACCCACCTCCAGAAAATCATCATTTAAGGCGCATAAGAAATGAGGATTCTCGAGCCCGATGAAATTGAAGCAAAATTCTGTGAAGAGACCTAAGAAGGGATCAGAAAATACAAAGGTAAACTGCAATTCAAATGTTTTAACTGCAAGATCGGTCATTTTGAAATAAATGTCTCACAAAAGAAATGCGGGATCGACATGTGGACATGAGGAGAAGCAATAAACCAAAAATTCTCTTTTAAAGAGAATTTTTAGAAGAAAAGTACTTGTGTAAACAATGATGATGATCCTTCATATGATGAAGACAATGACTCTATTGAAGATAAACTAAATGACTTGCTACCTCTATGGAAAAATAGGACTATGATAATAAAATCACAGGAAGTGAGGCTAATGAAGAAGAAGTTGTGGTTGATATGTGGAAGGAGAACTGACGTAAAGGTAATCGAAGAGATTTACAGACTCGTAATTAAGAATAGAAAGAAAAATCAATTGTTGATACAATTCGAGAAAGATAATAACAACTGATGAAGATTTTGCTCCGCTAAAAGTGGAATTAGAAGAGGCAAAAGAAAATTGAGGGACGCTCAAACAATAGTTATCAGTAAAGAAGGCAAGATGTAAAGCTCCTGAAGAAGAAGTAGTGAAAAACTAGGAAAGAGTTGGAGAGGTTTCAAGCCCTTGTATCATTAGAATTTGTCAAGTATCAAAGCCTCAAAAGGATTAGCTTACTCATTCTGAATCAAAGAAAGGAATCCAAAGTTGAAAACTAGTTAGGGTTATGAAGAGGGATCAAGTAGTTATCAACCAAGAAACAAAGAACCTATAAAGTTTGTCAAATACTCAAACATTGACAAATACCATTCCGAAGAAACAAAGAAAGAAAATTGAAGCCACCAAGAAGGAATGAAAGAAAAGCAATCAAACTAATTCCAGATCGAGAAATTATCTAACATTGAAAGAAATTGACCTCCCAAAGAAGACAGACTTTCCAAAATCTCACCGTTTTTCTATGGATATTGTTTCTTTGTTCTAACTTTGGTCATGTTGTAAATTGTTCTTAAAATTAAACATGAGCAATCAAGATATCTGCTGTATAGATATCTACCACAACAAAGAATGAGATGGCCTGGCAACAAACCACCATAGATTGTGAATCATGTGATGGTTGGAAAAAGGACATAGGTTAAGCATAACAATCAAGCAGGATCCTTTATTCGATGAACAAGAATGTTACATTTCATTTCATAACCATGGACATAAATATGTTGATTGTCGCTAAGGAACTATGAACCGTGATTGAATTCCCCCACTAAAAATGCTCGGTTTTGCAAGAAATAAAGAGACAAGTGTGGATTAGTGTTTCTAGCTCAAAGACAACCGAACCCTATTCATAAACTGATCTCCAAACATATGATGGTTTCAAAAGGTAAGTTTCATCTCTAAGAAAAGAAAATCACTAAACTTAACCTTTGGAACGATGTCTGTGTAAAAATAATAAAGGGTAAAGGGATGTAGGAAGTCAAGTATTGAAAAGGAAAAAGCCCAAAGATTGTAGATGTGTCAAACATAATCGACTCAAGTAAGTCAAATGTGTGACGAGGGATGTGAAGAGATGTTCATCCAAGGACTCAAGATAAAGTCCAGAAACTCGACAAGTGGTGGCCAAAGGCATAAAGACAAAAAATAACATATATGTGATGAAAGAAAATAAAGAAGATTCCATCTAAAACAATGAAAGCTCTGTCATGGAATAGGAGACTATGACACATCTAAACTTTGACCACTTAATCATTCTCAAAAACTGAGGCGTAAAAGATCTTCCGAGAATATCAAAGCCCTAAGATTCCCATGTGTAAACCATGCCAAGTAGGAGAAAGTTAATTGTTAGGGTCTAATCTAATTCATGTAAAATTAGAGTGCAAATGGATTTGTTAACCGGGTGTTTGTAAGATCCTAGAGGCGTGATCCAAAAAATATATGTATTTAGAGATAACTTTTATTCCCTTTAATGGGAATAAACCAAAACCCATTCTAAGAGCTGAATATAGAAGATATGCTGGAGATCTTTGTTCATAATTCCTATTCATAGATCTCATTACAGTAATCAACAATTGTTTTCTAAAGAGTATCAACAAGTAAGCTTTCAAGAGATGTTCAAACTAGTTCTAAGGTTTATCAATGCTAGAAGGACAAACCTCTTATTCAAGAGATGTATCTATTGGTCTCTTTGCTATCTATTAGCAACTATCATCAATTTAAATCAAAAGTATTGAAAGCTTAAATAACTCAAAAAGCATTCATATGATTATCCTAATGCTTGAAAGCAAACTACACATTGGAATTCTTATTCAAGAAATCATTCACAACATGAGTAAGGATTAGAACATTACATTCTAATTTTAACTATGGAATTAATATAACCATAGTAAAGAATAAACCTTACCCACATCAAGATCTAATATAAAACATGTATCAAATATTACTTGAAAAGAATATAAAGGAAGAGGGTACTAGTTTCATAAGGCCCTCCAATGCTTCACTTGCGACCATCTTTGAGTTGTATTAGCTAAGAAAGAGCTCCAACAACATTCACATCAATACTACATGCATTATCAAAAAAAAATGCGAACTAATCTCAAGATTGCAAATTACAAAGTTTCTTCATTCACATCCAAAAGTTGTAGTACTAGTCTATGCTTTAAAGTATTTATACAAGAGTTTTAAAACTAATAATGCTAATAAATCTCCCAAATATCATGATCAAATCCATAATATATTCTAGGAAGGTTGAATGCCCCTCTTCAGATCCATAATATGTGACCAAATCCCACAAAAATCTAAATTGTCCATGATTTTAGGCTAAAATAAAGGGTATTTTCATCAAGTGGCTCTTAGTTCTGATTCAGCATTGACTGCATTAACTGGAAGGCTCTCGTGACTAAGTCGATAGCTCATAATCTAACCTGTACATCAAGGATCATGACCCAATCTTAGATTTCACCCGTGTGTCCTCGGCAATATTGAACTAGAGAAATTACTGGATTTAGTCAAATCCTCACTCTCGGAGAATTTTCAATTTTAATGCCAAAATTAGAAAACCCAATTCTTAAGCTAAAGAATGATAAATATACCTCTATAATCTTTTATGGAAAATAGGGAATGAAATGGAGGCAAAATGGATGGTTATAGAGGCAAAAGTGTAGCTCATAGAGTAAAAAGGAAGCATAAAAATGTACTCAACACTAACCAGGACACAGTTTAATTCCCCACGAGCTCCCCACTTCAACAGAGAAACCACTCCAACTAGTTCATGGATTTTATGTGGACCATCAAGATAGGGAAGGCATAGGGAAATAAACTACTTCATGTTGATTATTGATGATTACCCAATTACTGGTTGTCTTTCTCAAGGAAAAGGATGAAGCATTTAAGAAGTTTAAGACATTTAAGGCTTTAACTAAGAATCAAACAGCAAGAGGTTAAAGGCGTAAGACTGCATTGTGAGGGAGGGAGAATTCTATGCTCAAGTGATTTCAAGGAATTCTCATGGATAAAAGGGATCAAGAGAGAATACACAATCCCAAGAACTCCAAAACAAAATGTGGAGTAGCTGAGAGGCAAACAGAACAATGCAAAGAAATGGCAAAGTCAATGATGAATGAGAAGAACATCACCAAACCTAATTTGTAGAATAAATACACACAAAGAGTCCATGTTCTAATAAAGTCTACATCAGACCACAAAGTGGCAAGACACCTTATGAACCGTGGTATGGGAGACCTTCTCAATCAAACACTTCAAAGTCTTTGGGAGTAAAATGTTATATAAAGAATAAATACGAGAACCTTTGGCAAATATGATGACGTAATATTGTAAGGTGAATTATTAGGGTATTCTACAAACAAGAAAGGATACAGATTCTATAATAAAATACTGCATAAAATGGTTGACTATAATGATGTAAAGTTGATGAATAAACTCAACAGAGAGGTGTAACATAATGAGTCTTCTACAGAGGAAAAAAACTAAAGCTGAAGATGAAAAGGTACAAGAATCGTGAAATTAAGACTCTGAATTAGATGAAGATATAGATACTCAGACAGACTCAATCAACAGACAACTTCAAATTCCTCCGCCATAATCACTCAAAAGAATCCTTCATCTTGTAAGTCAAATAATTGGTGAAAAATACAGCAGGGATAAACCAGAGAAAGATAATAAAACACCAACAATCACATATAGTTTATATCTATGATGTGTCCCAAGTAAATTTTAATGCTAGTAACATGACCATTAAGAAAGTAATGAATGATGAAGTTGATCGATTGAGAAAAACAATAATGGGAGATGGTTCATAGACCAAGGTAAAATATCATTAGTTCCTTCAAATGGATCTTAAGAATAAGTTGAATGAGCAAGGACAAGTTGTCACTTAACAAAGCAATATTGGTCTCTAGGCTATGCTCAAATAGAAGGATTGGATTTTGATGAAAGATTTGCACCAGTAGCAAGACTAGAAGCAATCAAAATATTTTGTCATGCTTGGCTGTGCTATTTAAAAGTTCATCAAATGGATGTCGTCAACTTTTCTAAATGGATATTTAAATGGAACAACCAAAGGGTTTCGGAATCATTCCGATAACCCCTAATTTAGTATGGTGCCTAAGAAAGATTTATATGTTAAAACAAGCCCCCCGTACCTGTAGTATCACAAATCGATACATATCTCAAATAATAAAGGCTCAATGAGAGGAAACACCTCGACAAAAATATATATATCAAAATAGAGGATAAATATTTGTCTATCGTGGTTGGTCTATGTAGATGACATCATCTTCGATGTATTAAGGATCCATTGGTATGTTCGGTCGCTCTCATATGGAGTCCGAAAGAGTTTGAAATGTCTATGATAGGTGAACTGTCATTTTTTCTTGGTCTACAAATTACTCAGAGGTCTGAAGGGATGTTCATTTCTCAAGAAAAATATCTAAGAGAAATGTTGAAAAGGTTTCAAATGGAAGATTCTAAACCTGTTGTTACACATCGAAATTACTCACTTCGATAGTGTCGCAAGTGTCGTCATTATAAGTGTCGCATTTTGCTCACAAGTGTCTCAAGTGTCAAAGAAAGCATACTACCATGATGCCTATGTCATGCCTATAATGACATGAGAAGGACATTTGAAACATCTCAAACATTTGATTTGGAAGAAGAGAAATGAGTCAATAGGCTTATGAACCTCTTGCCATCTGAAAGCACCGAAAAAACTAAGTTTTTGGAGGAGAGTGCTCCCCTATACCTCTCTCAGGAGTGTTGGCACTCCCCTATAAGCTATCAAGGAGTGTTATAACACTCATTTTCCCTTTTGCAGGAGAGCTCCTACCCTCAGGAGTGTCGGCACTCCCCTATACATTACTAGGGAGCGTTATAACGCTTTGAGTGCCCTTTTGAGGGAGCGCTACCTATTTTGGGTAGTAGTTGATTTGTTGAGAAGAATGGGGGAAGGATATTTTCACTCTTAGAAGGCAATTAGATTCAAATCCTCAATCAAGCCATGATCTTAGGGCAAATCCCTAACTGAAGGAGGAAAATCCTCAACTCACCCCAAAGATATCTCAAGTTGTTGAGCCTCTCCAAGGCTATATAAGCAAGCTTTTCTCATGGTGAAAGGGAGATGGATGGAGAATCATACCAAACTTATGATCTCATAAGTGATATATAGTGAAGTGGAGGCTAATCATTGAAGCTATCGTCATTCTGATCGTGGAGATTTTGAGCAAGGGTTAGGCAAGGAGAACTTGACGAAACTGCTACATTCCATCTATGGCTATAAGTAACGTTTTGTCCTCATTAATGTAATATGCTTGGCATGTTTCTTTATAATTTGTGTTTGACATTAAATGAATTTGTCTCTAAGTAGATAGGTCTGCTTCGAACTAATCTCGATAGAATAGGAAGTGGTTGTACTTTGTTTGTCAACAGGGCTTATCTAGGAGCTCAAGATTGGAGTTCAACTCGGAATGTGCAGGGACAAACACTGGTAAAAGGTATGTATTTCCTCCTTCCTCTTCATGCATTAGTTTGTGTAGACCTAAAAGGAAGTCAGTGACCATGATAATCACTTTATGTCTTAGAGTTAAGAGTCTAGCTCTTTGAGGAGATCTACCTGTCCGCAGGAAGATTTTCCTTCAACACCTGTGGGCACACCTATGGTTACTGGATGCAAATTAAGCAAGGATGATGACTCAGCTGATGTTGATCAAATTTCATATAGGTCAATGATAGGCAACCTGTTGTACATCACAGCATCTCGCTCAGACATAATGCATGATGTTGGAATGGTAGGAAGATATCAGTTTGCACCTAAACAGAGTCATTTGCTAGCTGTCAAAAGGATATTCAGATATTTGAAAGAAACAATGAATTATGGCCTATGGTATCCTAAGAATCAAAATTTTCAATTATCAGTCTACTCAGATGCTGATTGGGCTAACTGCATGGATGAAAGGAAAAGCACGAGTGGAGGTGCGTTCTTCTTAGGAGATTCTCTAGTAGCATGGTTGAGTAAAAAGCAAGGTTCCATTTCTTTATTAACTACAGAGGCAGAGTACATTACTACTGCTACCTGTTGCACTCAGGTATTATGGATGATTCAGACACTTGCAGACTTGGAGGTAAAATACACTACACCGATCCTAATTCATTGTGATAACACTAGTGCCATCAGTGTGTCCAAGAATCCTGTATTCCACTCCAAGACCAAGCATATTCCCATAAAATACCATTTTCTGAGAGAGCAGGTCACCAATCAGATTGTTCAGGTCCATTACATTCCAACCACAAAACAAATTGCAAACATATTTACTAAACCCCTAGCCAAGACACCATTTGAATATCTCTGACAGAAGTTGGGTGTCATCACGTCTCACACCTAAGAGAGTCCATCTTGTTAGGGGGAGGTTGTATTGATTGAATATCTGATACCTCCGAAAAATACTGCAATAGCGCAGGGGGAGCGTGTTTTCTTTGACATTGATGTCAAAGGGGGAGTCTAGAAAAGAACAAGTCTGGGTGCCTTTGTTGCCATCAATGATAAAGGGGGAGATTGTTGGCATGTTTTATAGGCATAGTATGCTTGTCATTGATGGAAAGTACAGTAGCGATGATGGCTTGAGTACAGGTATAATGTGCCAGGATGGCACCAGAAGTATTTTGGGAAGACGCAGTAGAGCAAGCTCATGAAGACCAGAAGAGATAGTGCAGAGGTGCACGCAGAGTGCAGAGTATGTGTGTTTGTCATTGATGGAAAAGATACCGAGAGTTGGAGGAGTCAAGAGTCGAGACTCTTCATCAAAGGATCCCCGAAGTGCTAGAATGTGAAACGCAAAAAATCCCAAAACAGGCACATAGACCGAAGTTTCGGATACTGAGAGTTGGAGAAGTCAAGAGACGAGACTCTTCATCACAGGAGTCCCAAAGTGTCGAAATGCGAAATTGCAAAAGCGTTGTATGGATAAGCGCTTGGTCACCGTTGGTGGTCACATCATTAAAGAGCTCTAGAGTCGAAGAGACAAGCTCCATTTCGGAGGTTGGGACTTGGAGAGTCAAGACAACTCATCACAGAATCCCCGAAACGCGAAATGTGAAATACATGTTCATAATTGGCCCCTGTTCATAACATATGGTCACATCGATGAAGGCTCAAGGGGGGAGGTAGCACGAAGCTAATCTCCATTTCGTAGATTGCGACTTGGAGAGATGAGATGCCTCACCACAGGAATGTTGAAATGCCAAAATGTCAAATTGCGAAATGGTGAAATAAGCGTGAGACGCTTCATTTATGATCCAACGGTGCAGGTTATTCGGGAATATGATCGAAGGGCTACTGTTTCTCTTCACAGTTAATCAATCAGTGGCGATTCAGTTGCTGATGTGGTTTTTGGAGGTTCACAGTGTAACTGCTAAAAACGACTGATTGTTTCTTCCAGAGGACTAGAAGAGACTTAAGGGTGATCGCCAGAGAAGATGAAGAGTCTCAAGGCATCTGCCAGTGGAATGAAGTTGTTCAGGAGGCGATTGAAAGATGGAAGAGAGTTGAATCTTGTAACTGCAACAGAGAGGATGAGCTCGACTGTGACAGAGAAGACAAAGAGTATTGACTGCTAGACAGGCTAAGGAATCTTAGCATAACACCCAGTGATGATGGACACATGGTTTTAACAACCAGAGAAGATGAAGAGTTGCAATGATGATCAGGAAAAGCACTCGACATGAAGAGAATGTAGAAGCATTGCACATATGGTATGCACAAGGTGCATAGAGACTATAAGAATGTAGAACAAAGAAGAAATGGTGTTGCGGTAGAGAGGAATCACACATGGGGAAATGGATGTTATGGGCAGGAGTTGAAATACACAGAAGAGGTGTAATTCAGAGAACAAAAATAAGACGCAGAGCATAAAGCACAACATAAGCAAAGAACAAAGATGCATAGCTGAGACAGTAAAAGAAGGATGAGGTGCACTTGTAGAGAAGAGAAAAAGATCAGAAAGAGAAAGGAGATGTAGATAGAGAGACACTGATACAGGAGAGCAGAGCAGTGTAGCAGAACAGTGATGAGACTAGTAAGCCATTAATGAACACTATATCACTGTAATAAGTTTCAGTAGCAATGATTTATATTTCAGGGTGGTAGGGAGGTGCTAGGGAGGATTGTTGTTCTCAGAGGTTCAAGTGGGTGCTTGAACATAGGCAGTTGTAGCTTCCATCTGGTTGCAGCCAGAGAAACCAGGGTGGCAGGGTGGTGCAAGGGAGAACTAT
>SNQJ01S0089791.1:14984-37381 GCA_010110895.2 Picea sitchensis
GAGGGGGAGGGGAGGTGGAATGAGATGGGAGGAGATGGCTGCGTAAAGGAGGGAGAGGAGGAGAGAAAGTTGTGTGTGGGCATGGCGAGTAAATGGGAGAAGGGGAGAGGGAGGGAATGGGGAAAGGGTCTGTGTGCAGGTGGAGGTGGAAGCGGGGAATGGAGGAGGGGATGGAGAATGGGTGAGGGTTTTTTGGGTGTGGGAGAGGGAACACGCATGGGGAGATGGTATTTGAGGAGTGTTGGTAAGGAGCAGTGGAGGAGCTTGCGCGCACGGGGTTTGGAATGTGGAGTCTGATTTTGTTGGTCTGCGTAGAGGAGAGGAGGCTTGGTGGGTGGTGGAACTCTGGTGGTGGACGAGTGGTCGACCATCACCAAAATAATTTTTTGATTTATTTTTTTCGGGTTTTTAACTATGCAAAAGGGATGGGAGGTCTTGGGTTCAAACCCCTCCCTTCCTTTTTGATTTTTTGGGATTTTTTGGGCATTTATGAGAATATGAAAGGGAGGGGTTTGGGGTTCAAATCCCAGGGCTTGCAAATGGCCATGTACAGGACAAAATATTAAGTAAATTTAACTCTTTAAAGGGGCCTAGAGTCTTGGGCTTGATATCCAAGAGGGGTTTGAATCCCCCACCCTTCGAATTTTTGCACATGAAAATAAACAAAATTCACACCAACCAAAAACCAGGAACCGTCAACCAATTTCACAACTGAACCAACACTAAAAGAACCATTTTGATGGAAGAAATAATCCTTTTTTATGAAAAAATCCACCATAACCAACACAATAATGAAACCTCTCGGTAATTGAAAGCAGGTTTTAAAAGGCATGGTGTCCAAGGTTACCTGGCTCTATGCCTGAAGGTTGGTGCATGGTTATGGATTGTTGCCCAATGAATACCTGCACTTGTTGTCTGGAAGCCCCCCTCTTACATTGAAGACCTGTTGCAGATCCCCCTCTCCCCTTGGCCAAAATGCCAAAATCACTTGAGAGAGGGGAGAGGGAGGGTTTTTGTATTTTTGAATTTTTCAAAAAAATCTAATTTCCTCAATTTTGCATGAGGGATGCTTGTCCTTCCCTTGATTTTCCCAATTTTCTGATTTTTTATTATTTTTTCTCTATTTTTTTAATATTCCTAAAAAAATGTGCCAAGTCAAAGTTTGACTTTGACTTTGACTTTTGACCATGAATCTATTGACTTAGCCCAAAAAAGTTGCTAGATGAGACGGAGTTAGAATTGGATGTATAGCATGTCGTTGGAAAGGTATCGATGAGACCGTAGAGAATATGTGATCACTAATTTGAAATAATTCCACCTCACCCCTCAATTTCGGCCCATAATAGTTACCGGTTAAAGGCCTTGACTTTCTCGTGGGCCCACATGAGACCCAATATTGCGAAAGACACCACATCGGCATACGATATCCAATAGAGGAAAATTAAGTACCTTCGTAAAGTTATCGACAATTACTTCAGTGAGATGTCCATAGATTTGTGTGTTGGGGCCATTAATGGTTGTTTTATCTGTCATGAAACCCCACTACGTGAGCTGGTTGCCCCCCTTTGCCCGAAATAATCGACAAACTTGTGACAGATCTAATCGGGCCATCTAAGATCAGAATGAGGAAAATGAGGAGTCGTTGGAAAGGTATTTGAGACCAATACAATGTGGAATAGCTGAATCCCTGATTTAGAACCCTTTAAAAACAATGTTTTAACCCCAAAGCACTGCAACCAATCTGGTGTCCAAAAGTGGTCATGAACTTGCGAAGGCTCATTCTCACCAACTGGGGCTCAAACCCAAGCACAAGATATACCATTGGAAATTTTTCTCACTTACCTACACCATGTATAGGTTTTATTTTCATTTTAAAACAAAAATATGAACATAATCAGACGAGGAAGTTAGAGCTATTGGTTTTGGCCATTCGGGTGGCACTAACTTTGCATCCTCCGTAGGGGTGATACAGACTCGGAATCAAGCTCATGATAGCCCGTTAGAGAGGTATATGAGTCCACTACAAGATGTAAGCATTGTATTTCCAAAAAAATGACAACATTTCATTTTATACTTTGCAAAAGGACCTCGTCCCCATGGGACCTGCCTAGTGACAGGAGAAAGAGGCCAACAATAAAATTTTCGCAAATTACGTTCTTAGCTCATCAAATATCAAATGAACAGTATTGAAATGAGGAATTATGATGTGTGATGGTTTCAGAACACAAAAATTACCCCAGGAAGGATTCCCCTGAGGGGAAAATAATATGGTCCCATGACAAGTCAAGTAAGGCTGGGATGAGCCCGTTTGGGTACCGTTTAAGATGTTGATGAACATAGTTATGAAAATTGTTCTTATAATGTTTCCCAAAAGGAGATAGTAAAGTAGGAAAAACCATGACTTTGATATCCATTTTACCTTACTATCCCTCAACTGATCTTGGAATCCCTGACCCAACTAGATGCAACAACACTGAAATGACCTGGACTATTGCCAACTGACTTGACCTTGTTACCTGATACTCTCTAGCGCTTGATAACTCTTAGCATACTAAGATAAAATCCTTCTGAAGGAATCCAAATGATACTCTTTCAAGGCCAGGGGACATAGTAACTATGACCCCCGCCACTTTCTTCGACTAGAACCATATCACAAAGGGATTCTTGTGGAGGAATGAAGGTGTAAAACACCATGTTGAGCCGAAAGTAGATTTTTGGGTCAACATTCTTGGTGCGAGAGGGGAAATGCCTTCTGAAACATGTAGAACAACGGGAATTTGACCTTGTTACCCCATACCTCTACGCTTGATAACTCAGCATACTAAGATAAAACCTTCCATGAACTAAACTGATACTTTTTCAAGGGCATAGGCCATAGTAAATATGACCCCCGCCACTTTCTTCGACTAGAACCATATCACAAAGGGATTCTTGTGGAGGAATGAAGGTGTAAAACACCATGCTGAGTCGAAGTAGATTTTGGGTCAACATTCTGGTGCTAGAGGGGAAATGCTCAAACATGTGAACAAACGATCACCCATGTGACACTCGAATACTCTATGGAAATTCTATAATTTCAAAGTGATCAGGGGGGGGGGAGATTCAACGGTAGTATACAGATCATTTTTCATATTAGGGATAACTAAAGAATGAAATTGGCATAGTAAATATCTACAACATAACTTATACTAAGATTCACAAAGGATAGAAGAATGGGAATAATGACCTGGGTTTTGTTGAACAATGTGGCCCAAGTGACACGGGTCCCCCTCCAAGACTATGGATTAGCTATGAGAATCGAGGGCTAAGGTGAACCTTGGCTCAACACAAAGTCTCATGCATGCCTTCGATTCTCGACACACAAACAAGAAAACATGATATTTTGAAATCAACGATCCACTGGAGAAAAACTAGCAAGAAAGCCAATCAATCAAGGGAGTAAAGAAATATGAAAAATGTTTGGCAGTAGGTGTTGAAGTATCTCAGTGCTCACAAGTGATGGAACTTTTGTAGGAAAAACAACCGTTGCTTGGAAAAATCAGATTGTAAGTGGTTGGTTAAAGTGCAGTTGCAATCACATAGCTATGTAAGCCAACATGCCATCATGGTCTCAACTTCACTAGAGAATGATATGATACCCCCTTAGACTTTCCCCATTGAATTTGATTAAATGACAATAAGGTTTACTCCTATTTAAGATGATATTAAGTTAGATATTCTCGTAGGCCAAGCATGATAAAAGGGTTCCCTAAGGGTGTATTCTTTTCAAATAGCCATACAACAATAAGAACAACACCATTCCTATGAACACGAGACAAAAAAAAACAAAACCTACAACATTAAAAATGAAAAAGACCAAAAATCAAAAGGTGTTTATACTCCAAATAAAAACCAAACAAGAAAAAAGGCTCCAAATTGAAATCAAGGAGATATATACAAGCATAAATCAACAACAACAAATACAAACAAACATAAAATGAACAAGTGATTACTTATGTACAAGATGACGAGGTCCCTCAGGAGTAAAAGAACTTTAGGTGACGACCATTCACAGGGAATTGGAGTGGTTCACCATCCAAGGTTTTTAATCTGAAATCATTTGTCCCTAAAACCTCGTATATGTGTAAGGACCCAACCATAAATAAACAAACTTGCGATGTTTGGATGGAGCCTCGTGTGCTTTTTCCCATAGTAAGACATCATCTCCTACTTTGTAATTTACCATTGTGGCTCTTTTATCGAAGGAACATTTAACAATATCTTGCTTCTTTTGGAGGTGTTGGAATGTGTCTTTTCTTACCTCTTCTAGTTCGATGAGTGTATCTAAACGATGTTGTAAAGGTTGGAAATCATCTTCTGTCTCATCAATAGCCAACCCCCAGCTGGAATTTGTAAGTGAACAGGAAGGACAACAAGGGCTCCATACACCAGAGTGTAAGGAATTTGACCCGTAGCTATCTTAGGGGTTATATGATCAGCCCATAAAGAAAAGTTTAGCTTTGTATGCCAATCACGCTTGTTATCCTTGACTATCCTCTTAAGGATCCGAATCATATTTTTATTTGTTGACTCGACCAATCCATTACCTTGGGGGTAATCGGTGGAAGATCATAAAAGTTGGATGCCATATGTGACACCAAGGTGAAGCATGACATCAAACATGAAAGTTTATCCATTATCAGTTAGTATCTCAATAGGGGTTCCAAAATGGGATAAAATGTTACATTAAATGAATTCTACCACCTATTGACTCGTAGTGTTCTTAAGAGAAATTGCTTCAACCCACTTTGTAAAGTAATCAATAGCTGTTAAAATGAATATGTGACCAACATTGGAAGGAGGTGAAACTGGCCCAATAAAGTCCATGGCCCATCTTGCGAAAGGGACTTCGACTTCAATAGGCCTAAGAGGTAAGGCAACTAAATTTTTCTTCCTAGTGAAGCATTGGCAAGCTTCACATTTTCGTACCAGTAAATGGGCATCTTGATGGAGTGAAGGACAAAAGTAAACTGCATATAAAACTTTTTCTGCAGTGGTTTTGGATGAAAAGTGAACTCCACAAACCCCTGAATGGCATTGTTTGAGTGCCATTTGGGATTGATTAGGAGTCAAGCATCGTGACAAAACCCCATCAAGGTTTCTTCAGTAAAGGATTTGGTCTTGTATAACATACCGAACAACTTGCAAACAAAGTGTTCGTTTGGCTTTAGTATCCATGTCTGGTGGGGAAACACCATTGATAATAAAATACACGATGGGTCCATACCATGGTTGTGAGGCTAACTCAATTTCCTTAACCAAATCTTCGAAAGAAATTAAGTCATCTACTTGAGGAGGTTAAAATATGACCAAGGTGTTTTATTGGGTTAGAAATTCATCCAGTCCTGTCCCCCTTATGGTTTTCATCGGTTTAATGTCCAAGTCATATTCTTGCATGCGCATGATCCATTTGGATCACTTACTATGCATTTTGGTTTGATTCAAGGCAGTGACTAAGAGAGATGTAGGTACAAAAACCTGAACTTTGTAGCCTTGGATGTATTTTCAGAATTTCTCCAAGGATTTATATAAAGAATAACCATGTTTCTCCAGTGGATAATAGTTCATTTGGTGTGTCTTCAAATTATGTCTTATGAAGGCAATTGGCCTAATATTTTCCTCATGATCCTTTTGCAATAAGATTGCAGAAATTGTCTCCTCTGATGAATTAGTGTACATGACAAAGTCCTTAGAGGGATTAGGACTGATTAACAGAGGGGCATAAACAATGGCTTTCTTAATAGACTCAAAATCCTGATGGGTAGGGGGGTCCCATTTGAACCAAATGTCCTTATTCATAAACTGATTTAGAGGTTTGACAACTTGGGAAAAATCAGGAATGAAGCGTCTTAGGAAGTTTATATTTCCAAAGAAAGATTGCATTTCTTTTTTATTAGAGGGTAAGGGAATATTTTTTATCTCTACCACTCTCTCGAGATCAACTTTGAAACCTTCTCGAGAGACGATGTGATCCAACAGTTTTCCCTCCATAACAATGAAAATGGTCTTCTTTAGATTTAAAGATATTCTAAACTTACGACATCTAAGAAGAACCTGCCCAAGGTGATCAAAATAAATACTTCGATCATTGGAAAAGACTGTGAGGTCATCGAAGTAGAAAAAAATCATGTTACCCAATAAGCCTTTGAAAGAAATGGCCATGGTATGTTGAAATGACCCCGTCCCCACGGGACCCACCTAATGACAGGCGAAAGGGGCCAACGATAAAATTTTCACAAACTGCGTGCTTAGCTCATCAAATCTGAACTAAACATTCTTGACATGAGGAATTATGATGTGGGATGGTTTCAGAACTCAAAAATTAGCCCCGGAAGGCCTCCCCTAAGGGGAAAAGAACATGGTCCCATGATAAGTCAAGTAAGGCAGGCATGAGCCCATTTGGGTATCGTTTAATATGTTGATGGACATAGTGATGAACATGGTTGTTATAATTCTTACCAAAAGGCAATAGTAAATTAGGAAAAACCATGACTTTGATATCCATTTGACCTTACTATACCTCAACTGATCTTGGAAGCACTGACCCAACTGAATGCAACAATCCTGAATTGACCTAAACTGTTTCCAACTGACTTGACCTTGTTAGCTGATACTCTCTAGTGCCTGATTAACATACTTAGATAAAAATCCTCTGAAGGAATCCAACTGATACTCTTTCAAGGGCAGAGAACATAGTAACTATGACCCCCGCCACTATCTTCAACTAGAACCATAGCACAAAGGGATGCTTGTGGAGGAATGAAGGTGTAAAACACCATGTTGATCCCAAAGCATATTTTTGGGTCAACACCACCCAAATACCTTGTTTGCATGGGACCATACACATATGTATGCATTAGCTCAATAATTTCTCATTTCCTTTGATCTGTATGTGTTGGAAACTATTCCCCATGTTGTTTACCTAGTGCACACCCCTCACATGTGGTATTTCCATTCTTAATATTTGGAATACCCTCCACTATTTCTTGCTTCTAAAGTAACATAAAATCATTATGATTAAGATGACCATACCTTTGATGCCATAGTTCTTCATTTGAGATAGTTGTTGATGTCAATGTTGGATGATTCTTCCTTGTCACATTAATCTTGTACAATCCTCCAACTCAGACTCATTTTTTTATAACTTTGTAGTGATCATGTGTTGTGATCCCAACAACTAGACATGAATCTCAAATAATTTTATTATTAATTTTTTTAGATAAATGAGAATGTTTTTGGCGCTCCTTGCTAGTCGAAACAAATTATTCAAAGCAAAATAGACAAGAATATAGATGCATAAAGAAAATAAACAAAAGAAGAATTGAGAAATAACACCAATAAGAAAACCTTTATTGATATTTTGAATTGAATGCAATATTCACTTGCCTCTTTAAGGGGGAAACCTCCCACATGAGCGAAGCTCTAAATACAATAATATTCACTTGGAAATTGATTGCATAGATTTTACAACTATATATAGTTTCTAATTGACCAAAACCTTAACCACCTAGTGGAGCCCCATTAATGGGGCCTCAACAACTAAGTAACTAAGTAGTGGACCTTCTTTAATGAGACCACTTACATTTATTGATTTCACACTCTACTACCTCATGTGCCTTATTTAAAAAATATTTCCTTCAATACCTTCAGTAAAAATCTAATCTTCTAACTAGGGGAGTTAGGGTGGAAACCTAACTTGCCCCCCCAACAAAGTAGCATTGTTCTCAAGGATGCAGATGAGGAAATTGGTGGAGAATTTCTACTAGTTCCCATGTAGCATATTTAGGCTAGGTATCCTTCCATTGGATAAAAAATTCCTAGATAGTTTGATAGTGAAGACAATGCTCACATTCGTCCAAAACGAACTCAAGTTGCAACCAAATGGAACCTTCCTTTTCCAATTTTGGAAGGTTAGTTTGAACTTTGTAAATGGACCAAAGTACTTTCTTCAAGCACAAGACATGAAATAAATGATGGATATTAGAGTGGATGGGCATTGCCAATTTGTAATCCATTAGGACTATATGTTTGAGTATATTATAGGGTCCATGAAACTTAAGATATAACTTCTAGTGGTTCTTCTCCTTGAGTGATTTGTCTTCTTATAAGGTTGGAAATGCAAGAACATGTGATCCCCTTCCTTAAAATTATGTTCAGAGGGATGTTTATTGACATGTTTCTTCATGTGATTATTAGCCAACAAAAAATTGTCCTTGAGGGTACACAGAATGTCAACATAGACTATTAGGGGTTTGCGCACCTCTTGAACCTTAGAGAGGCCTAGTAAGTATGAGATAACTAATGGGGGAGGTTGTCCATAGATCACTAGTGGGATAGGAGTGTAATTCAGTTAACACTTTGGATTTAAATGTGAAATCTTGAACCAATAAAGTATGCCCATTATATCAGAGTTCATCATTCTACCAAATGTAGCCTAAATGTGACTGTGGGTTGGCCTATCGCTAGTGGATCATGTGCATGATATTGGAATTCAATGAACATTCTTGATTTACAACTTGCAACTAGTTAGGAACTAGAAAAGATAAGGAAATTATGGACCCATCTTCATCATACTTCTTAAAGAGAGCATCATCCAACACATTTTCCTTTCTCTTCTTGTATATGATCTCATTGTCATAGCCTAACATTTTTGTGACCCACTTTTTCTTCTCTAGGGAGGAAAACCTTTGTTCCATGAAATATTTCAAGCTTCAAGAGTTTTTTTTTAATCTAGAAATGATATCCCAATAAGTAAGGATGTCTCATATCAATTGTACAAAATATAATAAAAATTTCCTTCTCATAGGTGGAGTTTCCCAAGTTTCTATCTCATAGCTTCTTACTGGTGAAGGATAGGGCATCCCTCTTGCATTAACATATCTCCAATCCCTTTGCCCGAGGAATCACATTCAAAAACAAAAAGGCTTATTGAAGTTAGGTAGGGTGAGTACTAGTGTATTACACATAACATCTTTTAATCCTGGAAAACTTGTTTGGCCTCCTCATTCCAACTAAAGGCATTGTTTTGTAGTAATGTGGTGAATGGAGCTACAATTTTTACCATAATTCTTAACAAACTTCCTATAGTAAATAGTTAGGAAAATAAATCTACAAAAAGTTTTTGAGTGTCTTGGCGATGAGGCCAATTTGTCATAATTGTTATTTTCTTAGGATCAAAACACACACCCTCCCTACTAATAATGTGGCCCAAATATTCCACCTTAGAAACACCAAAATCATATTTAATAATATTGAACAAAAAATAATGATTGGGGAGGAGTTGTAAGACCTAATTCACATGTGTTGCCCAAGTTTTGTTGTAGACCAAGATCTCACCAAAGAATACTAGGACACAATGGAATAGAAGGGGTTGAAGTTTTTTTTCATGAGGTTCTGAAAAGTGGAATTCGCATCGCAAATACCAAAAGGAATCACCAAAAACTTGTAATGACCTTCATGAATGTGAAAGGAAGTCTTTGGAATATCTACTTCCTTCATGTGAATTTGGTGATAGCCAGAGAAAAGATCAATTTTAGTGAACTATTTAGCTCCATGTAACTCATCTAAGAGATAATCAATGATTTGAATGGGCAATCGATATTTGACTATCAATTTTTTAAGAACTCAAATATTAAGACACATGCCCAAAGTGCCTTATTTTTTAAGAACCATGATGACTAGAGAAGAGTAGGGGATCACACTAAGATGAATGATATTGATAGACAATATCTCTTGGACAATATTTTTGATTTCAATACTTTTGGAAAACATGATATTCATACATGTGGAAAATATTATTTGGAATATATGTTGCCTTCATGTGAATTTGGTGCTATCTAGAGAAAAGATCAATTTTAGTGAATTATTGAGCTCCATGTAGCTCATATAAGAGATCATCAATGACTAGAATGAGAAATTGATCTTTGAATGCCAAATTGTTAAGAACTCAAAAATTAGGACACATGAACCAAGTTCCTTCTTTTTTAAGAACCATGATGATTGCAGAAGAGTAGAGGCTTGTAATAGGATGAATGATACAGATAGCCAATAGCCCTTGGACAATATTTTTAATTTCATTCTTTTGGAAAAATTGATGATGATATGGTCACACATTGGGTAGTAGGATACCAAAGATTAGTGGGATGCTATGGTCATGCTCTTTGTTAACCGTCATTGTGACATGGGGTAACCCTAGTGAAGTTCTTCACCGGGTCTTGTTTTTTTTAGCTTTGGACAGTTGGGGTACTTGCTGATTTCACAGGCATTGATGGAGGATTTTGGTGTAGTATTTGATTATGTATAATATTGTCTTGGAGAACCTTCAAGGGTTTGAGGATGGAATTGGCTTCATACTGAATTTTTGGGTATCTTCACAGTTCCCAATGTAGTCCACATTCCCCAAGGCAAGGGTTACATCCTCCAAGGCACATGTGGGCTATTTTTACTTGCATTGATCAAATATACACATGCCATGTTGAAAATTCTAGAATTCTCAAGTCCATTTCATCCTCTTTTTCACTTGATTTGAGGTTTGACCCACTCATTTGGATGTCATACTAACTGTTGGGGGTTTTATGACCCATGTTTTGAGTTGGAGGGTTACTTCCATGATTCAAGGAGGTGTATTCACTTGAGATATGGACATTTTCATGCCTTGAAGACATATTTGAGGACTTGTGAGCATGATTAGAGGAGCTTTCTACTTCATGGTGGTTATTTCATGAGGTTGTCCCACCTTCATATGTTTGACGTTGGCACATTTCTTGCTTGGAGGACCACTTCACCATGATTTGGAGCTTATAACATGCATTTGATGGGTAAAGATCTCCCTTGAAGATCTCATATATTACATTTTGATTCTTTTTTGGAGAATCCGCCCCCTTTGGAAGGGTTTATTTCATGATTTTGAGAACGTTTTTCACCTAGGGGGCTTGTATGTCCACATCTAAGAAAGCCTAAGACTCTTCTATTTGACTTTGACGTGTTTATAGAGCATCTACACACTTTGGGAAGGCCTTTGGAGGCCAAAATTGCATCTTGGATCCACATTCATCCTTCTTTAGGGGTGATGTCCTTCTCTTGGGGTGTTATGTCACCTTGAAAATTGTACATGGGGCTTGACCACCTTATTTTATTTTTGTTTTGGAGTAGTTAGTTATAGGTGAATTGTATTTTACTTTTTTTATGCCTAGATCTAAGGAATAAAATGAGATAATGTTATTTTATTGTAAAGGAAGTATAACATCACTCTCTATAAAGAGATGCACTTCTTCATTTTTACTCATGGTTCGATTTTTGGAGCTCTTACTCTTTGGATATTATTTGACATATCTTTTCTTAGAGCATTTATGGTGTGAATGATTCTTTCTTTGTGGATGAACGCTTTCAATTGTTGAAGCTTCTATTTCTTGGATTTTATTTGGTGCATAATGATTAACGGTGGAATGTTCAAGTCTTATGCAAACCTTCACGATTGATCTATTTGAGGGTTAAGTTTACCACTCGAAAGGAATATGTTTTAGGGTTTCCTTCCTTATTTATTTGTTGTTTTGGTGATTATTAGGTGCCTTTCTATGTTTTTCGTTTGGCTCCCTAGCAAGAGTTATTAAGTAACTTCATCAAAGCATAGTTGATGTTGTTTGTGAAGGTATTCCATCAAGGTTCCCTTCTTGTATATTGTGATATTCATTGTTGATATTGATTGGTTGAAGGATTACTTTCCCTCATGGTTCTAATATCAAAGCCCTAATCCTTGAAGGTAACACGCCAATTATTAAAGAGTTTATTCTTGATCTCATTTCCATTTGATTCACCTTGATTCCATTACCCTAGTTGGATTTGACATTGATCTCCATCTCATTCCATCACTTATTTTAAAAACCTAAAATCCCCAAAACTCCATTTTACTAAGGCCTCTTTCTAAATCACCTTGTGCTTGATTTATTGGTCTTGGTAATACTACTAGGGATACCACCCTTGAGTTGGAGGAGACATGACCTAAAGTGAAAAGAATAGGTAACTGAGGTGATAGTGGTGACTGTGCTAACAATTTCCCTTGAGTTGTACCTTTTGGATTAGAACTTTTACCATTAAGTATAATTTGAGTGGTAACACTTTCCATAGGAGGATGGTAATTCTTGGAATTTTCAAAAGACATGTTGGTATTTTTCCAATATTGATTATAAATCTAGTTGAACTGGATGAGAAGCATCCTCAAAGGCTTGAATATCCTAGAATTGTGCAATAATACTAGAATGACCCTTTTTAGGAGTTTTTTTTTCATATGGTTGGAGTTGGATATTTATAGAGATCTTTCTTTGATACCTTTGAGGATGTGGGAATGCACATTCTTTTGAAAAATCATGTATAGTTCTAGGAAATCCATGGTGATAAAGCCTAATGTTCTCAACTATTCAACACCCAATATAGTATCATAGTTTCCCATTTCAATGGTAAACGTGTGAGTTTTCAAGGAATAATTACCCATTTGTAGTTTCAATTTCACACTAACCTTCACATTTCATAGATCCCCCATTAAAAATCATAATTCTATTGAAGTTGTTAACAACATGGATATATTCGTCTGTTTTTTTGGAAATGCAATGATGAATGAAATTATGGGTGATGCCATTGCTGATTAAGATAATGACCTTCCTATGCTTGATTTAGTTGACCAACTTTAATGCTTGAGAAGAAGAAATATTGATCAAAGCATGCACAGGGATTTGGGGTTCTTCAACTAATTGGTTAGGAAGAGGAAATTCCTTGGTAGAGGGGATGAATTCCTCCTAAGTCTTGCCATCAAATTCATCATCAAAACTATCCTAAAAAATGGCCAAAAATAACTTTTGTTCCTTATATTTATTCCCTAGAGAATATTTTTCATCAAGGTTGTAGCAAAGACTTTTTAGTTAGAATCCTGCCATTTTGACCTATGTCAACTTGTGGACCTTGAGGGGTGGCGCAGGTTGTTGAGGAGCCACCACCTTTGGGCATGAACATAGATAAAATTTGGAGTGTTTGGACTATGCATGGGATGCAACTTGTTCATGAAAAGCAAGCTTCATGGCCTCCAACCAAGTAGGAGGGTGGTTCATTTCCACTTGGGATTTGACTTCCTACTTTAAGACTACTAATAAATCATTGCTTAAAAAAATTTTGAGTTAAATTTTCTGTTATAAAAACCAAACTTTCAAAAACATCAATATATTATTCCACCATTCTAGTTTGGCTCAATTTGGTAAGCTATCCCAAAAGATTAGTATCCATGTTAAAGTGGGAAAATAAGTCTTTCACAAACTACTTCCATGTATTGAGCCTTAGAGATGCTTTCTTTTGGCACTACCACCACTACCAATGTTCCCTATCCAAATAGATGACATTAATTTACAGTTTCAAGAGTTCATCCACTATGACATGAGGACAAAAGTAGTGCTTCATTTGTTCAACTCAACTGGTCAAATCCAACCCATCAAAATTATTCAGAGCAATTTTAGGGAAGTGAGGCATCAGATTATAGGGATAATAAAAAAATGAGTGGTCATTATTGTGACCTTCTTCCTGATCAATGTGCTTACTTTTATGAGAGCTCTCACTTGAGAAATTGCCACCCTCATTGGGCTTACCCTTCAACATTTGAATTTGATCAAAACAAAGGATGTTTCACACAATGAAGGAAGACATGTTGGTTTCCATTGTATTGAGAGAGAGAGAGAGAGAGAGAGAGAGAGAGAGAGAGAGAGAGATTTTCTTTACCTTCTCCAGGGTTGACATGTTACAAGTGTTTGTCATGGGACCATGAGGTCCACTGAAGAAGTTAGCTGAAGAGATATCCTAACATAATTAGTGTCCCAAGAGGAATCCATGGAAAGGGATTACAAGCAATGGTATCGGTGAGTCCACAAAAAAATATTTACTTTAAAGTGAAATCATGATGATTAGCATCATGCAAGGAGTCATTTGGTCTCTAGATCTCTCTCAATGGTGTTGGTGGGCCCAAGACTTTGTTTTTTTAAATCCAAGGTGAGTGTTGCTCCCTTTAGATCCAAGGTGAGTATCATTCCCTTTAGAGTATTATTGCCAGATTATTGCATTGGAGGAATTCCTAGATTCTTCATATTACAACATATGTAGGAATTTCATAGAGTATTACTGCCACATTATTGCACTCGAGGAATTCCTAGATTCTTTATATTGTAAAACAAGTAGGAATTTCAGTGATTGGGTTCCAGAAGCTAGGGTTTCTAGGGAGAGGTTTTGGTTTACAGGGTTAGATTGTCAAGTACTACAACTATCTAATATACCATATGCTTTTCAACTATGGTTACACTCAATCAGATTGTCAAGTACTACAACTTTGTCAAGTACTACAATTATCTAATATACCAGATGCTTTTTAACTATGGTTACACTCAATCTTTCATGGAAATAACTAAGGAGGATAGGTCATACTCTTATTCCTACTACTTTGATACCTAATACATGAAAGTGATCTCTGTGGATAATATTTTTGGTGTACTATAACAACAAGATGGTTGACAAGATTATGTAAGGTAGGTTTTAGGTGTTCCTAGGGGCTTCTAATACACTCCAAGGTATGTGAAAAACAAATCCATATAAAAGTGCTATTTGTTGTGGCACTATGATGAAGGGGTACCAATAGATGTTACAAGCTTATCCGACCAAGTGATGCCCCTTTTATTTTCTAGATGTATTCTTCTCCACCCACAAGTTCACCCAGTGAATGATAGATCTCTCTATCCTTAAAAAAATTCTAAAATTGGAGCCACCCACAAGTTCACCCATTGAATGATAGATCTCTCTAGCCTTAATTTTTTTTCTAAAACTAGAGCATGAGCATGTGTTTGGTAAAAAAAACTGCTATCATGAGCATGTGTTTGGTAAAAAAAAGTGTTTTGATACCACTTGTGATGTGTAATTGAAACTTATATTCAGAGAAAAATAGACAAAAATATTCTGGGGCCATATATTTTTTTAAATCTTCTTTAAATCTTGAGACTAGAGACTAGATTAATGAAAAATATTCTATGGCATAATTGAAACTTAAAAACATAGCGTAGTCTAAACGTTCTACCTTTTGGCTCTTTTCTGACCATTTTTTCAGTTTGATTTTCCTCTGAGGAATGGTTGGATTTTTTCATGGTTGGATCTGCAGATTTGAGTGGCTAAGTTTGTATAATAAGAGTGCCTTAGGGGGTTTTCAACACAATGAATCCATTTATACATTCAGAAATGCAATTTAAACAACCAAAAATAGCGATTTTGTGATGAATGATTGGATCTGTATATTTGATTGGCTAAGTTTGTATAATCAGAATGCCCTAGGGGGTTTTCAACACACTGAATCCATTTATACATTCAAAAATGCAATTTAAACAACCAAAAATAATGATTTTGTCCAAATTTACATTGCTGCTTTCGAAAAAAAAGCAAAAAAAAAAAGAAAAAGGTAAAACAACGCCTAAAAATGTTCCATGTGACGTAACTGAAACTTAGTAGACTCGATTAAGTAAAAATATTCTGAAACTTAGTAGACTTGATTAACGAAAAATATTCTATGTGGACTCAATTAATGAAAAATATTCTATGTGGCATAACTGAAACTTAAAAATGTTCCATGTGGCAGAGCAAAATGAGCACCAAAATATTCTAGGACCATATATTTTTTTATATCTCCAGACTAGATTAATGAAAAATATTCTAAGATAAGAATATTTTGACAGCTAGTTTGACTGATTTATGAAGATTATTCTATGACCATAAATTTGTTTAAATTTTGCAAACTAGATTAAGATTATTCTATGACCATAAATTTATGAAGATTATTCTATGACCATAGATTTGTTTAAATCTTGCACACTAGATTAATGAGCAGACTAGATTAATGAAGAATATTTTAATTTTGAAATATTTTAGATTAATGAAAAATATTTTAAGATCATAAATTTAAGAAGATTATTCTATGACCATAAATTTGTTTAAATCTTTCTTAATGAAGAATATTTTAATTTTGAAATATTTTAAGATCATAATATTTTGAAGTCTAGCTTGCTTAAATTTATGAACATAAATTTGTTTAAATCTTGCACACTAGATTAAGATTATTCTATGACCATAAATTTATGAAGATTATTCTATGACCATAATGAAAAATATTTTAATTTTGAAATATTTTAGATTAATAAGAATATTTTATAAAAAATATTTTAATTTTGAAATATTTTAGATTAATGAAGAATCTTTTAAAATCATAAATTTATGAAGATTATTCTATGACCATAAATTTGTTTAGATCTTTTAGACTAGATCAATGAAGAATATTTTAATTTTGAAATATGACTAGATTAACGAAGAATATTTTAATTTTGAAATATTTTAATATTAATGAAGAATATTTTAATTTTGAAATATTTTAAGATCATAAGAATATTTTAAAGTCTAGCTTGTTTAGATTTATGAAGATTTTGAAGTTTAGATTAGATTTATGAAGATTTTGAAGTCTAGATTACTTAGATTTATGAAGATTGAAGATTATTCTTTGACCATAATTTTTTTTTTATGTGTCATTGATAGCTTGCTTAGATTTATGAAGATTTTGAAGTCTAGATTAGATTTATGAAGATTTTAAAGTCTAGATTTTGAAGTTTAGATTGCTTAGATTTATGAAGATTGAAGATTATTCTTGGATCATAATTTTAGATTTATGAAGATTTTGAAGTCTAGATTACTTAGATTTATGAAGATTGAAGATTATTCTTGGACCATAATTTTTTTTTTATGTGTCATTGATAGCTTGCTTAGATTTATGAAGATTTTGAAGTCTAGATTAGATTTATGAATATTTTAAAGTCTAGATTTTGAAGTTTAGATTGCTTAGATGTATGAAGATTGAAGATTATTCTTGGATCATAATTTGTTTTTATGTCTCATTGATAGCTTGCTAAGATTTATGAAGATTTTGAAGTCTAGCTTAGATAGCTTGATTAGATTTATGAAGATTTTGAAGTCTAGATTAGATTTATGAAGATTTTGAAGTCTAGATTTTGAAGTCTAGATTGCTTATATTTATGAAAATTGAAGATTATTCTTAGACCATAATTTTTTTTTTTAAGTCTAGATTGCTTAGATTTATGAAGATTTTGAAGTCTAGATTGCTTATATTTATGAAAATTGAAGATTATTCTTAGACCATAATTTTTTTTTAGATTGCTTAGATTTATGAAGATTTTGAAGTCTNCTCTGATTTATGAAGATTGAAGATTATTGTTTTTTTTTTTTTATGTCTCATTGATAGCTGATTGCTTAGATTTATGAAGATTTTGAAGTCTAGATTAGATTTATGAAGATTTTGAAGTCTAGATTAGATTTATGAAGATTTTGAAGTCTAATCTGATTTATGAAGATTGAAGATTATTCTTGGACCATAATTTTTTTATGTCTCATTTTTTTATGTCTCAGCTGATTGCTTAGATTTATGAAGATTTTGAAGTCTAGATTAGATTTATGAAGATTTTGAAGTCTAGATTAGATTTATGACCATAATTTTGCTTAGATTTATGAAGATTTTGAAGTCTAGATTAGATTTATGAAGATTTTGAAGTCTAGATTAGATTTATGACCATAATTTTTTTATGTCTCAGCTGATTGCTTAGAAGATTTATGAAGATTTTGAAGTCTAGATTAGATTTATGAAGATTTTGAAGTCTAGATTAGATTTATGAAGATTGAAGATTATTCTTGGACCATAATTTTTTTTTTATGTCTCATTGATATGGACTGTATTTCATACAAATATGTCCATTAAATAATACAAATATGTCCATTAAATAATTTGGAGTGTATTTCATACAAATATGTCCATTAATTTTTTTTTTTTTTTTAAGTCTCGTTGATATGGAGTGTATTTCATACCAATATGTCCATTAATGTGAGCAAATAGTCCATTAATGTGAGCAAATTGTTTTAAGACTGGCTGTTATGGAATATAAGTGACAATGAAAATAAATAAATAAAGAACATGAATCTTTTTCACAAGAATAGAACTCGTTTATCAATCCTTTGTATAGGCAAACTTCAGGACTTTGTAAATTATCTAATTAACTTAATTACTTTGAGACTATGTAAATTATAAAAAATATTTCTGGATACACAGCAAAAAGCGCAAACTGCAAACACCATAAATAKCGGAACACGAGATCTGCATAATTCCATTAAACACTTGAAAAAATCAAATCTACAGTGTGTCAAATATTCTAAGTATCATGTAGAGAGAYAGACAATCATCTTCAGAGTCTAAAATTCCGATTCATCTATTTGTAGTTATTATAGACAGAAATGTGAGAATTATTAATTTTTGCCTTCACAAGCCAAACTACAGATATAGACTAAGCATGGCACGGCACGGCACGGCAGTCCTCCTCAGTTGTTCTATTTTCCGTCGCTACCACCAAAGGGACTCTTCACAGCGTCCATGACACTCTGCGTAGCACCCTTCACTGTGTCCCCCGCCTACATTGCCATTTGACACTCAATCAACTTCAATACATTCAAAACCAAAATGAACTTTTAAATTTGATAATTAATCAGCTCTTGGAAACCTAGCGGTACATTAGTTTATAATAAAATTAACAAAAACCTGTTGGAAGAAAGAGCCAGTTTGTTCCTTCCCCTGTTGGGCTGTACCCATGGCCGACTGACCCATTCCCTTGGTCGCGTCCATGGCCGACTGACCCACTCCCTTGGTCTCTTCGGTCGCCTGAGAAGCCTTCTCCTGAGTCATGTCCTTCATCCCCTTCGCATTACAAAATATAGAATACCAATAACAGTGAAATCGTCAATAACAAACTACAAAATATACAATGACAATAACAGTGAAATCGTCAATAACAAGTTTTTAGAACATTAGATAGTCCAGAGAAGAGAATGAAAGTACAAATAACAGTGGTAAATAGATAGATTGTTACTTGGGCTGATTGTTGAGCTTGTCCAGCCTTTTCCTGGCCGTATTGCTTGTACTGATCCGCCATCTGGATGGATGAATAACTGTAGATCGATCGACCTCTTCAACTTTCATGCAACTGTGCAATGTTGCGATAAGATTGCGTTGAAAACAATGGAAAGCAGGATCCCTTATAAATATGAGTGCGCACTCGCCTCCGACTGATTGACACCTCTCCTTATGTGACAACGCGCTGGACAGATGTCGCGGAAACATGGAGGGCGTGTCCCACACGGGAGACACTAACGAAGAATATTGAGTAAACGGTGGGGCGTGTTCTCTACGTTTACCTAATTATTTTTAAAGTGAAAAATAGAGTTTTTTTCAGTAGTGATTTGAATAGGAGTAGTTTGTTCGAACAATGTCTACATGAATGGAGTGTGAAGAGATGGGAGGAGACGTATTTATGTGAATCAGATAGATAGGTATAGATAAGTATTTATATAATTCAGAAAGAGGTATGAACGAAGATATAAGAGAAAAGGAGGAGAAGTATTTATGTGAATCAAGAGGTATTTATATAATTCAGAAAGAGGTATGAACAAAGAGTGAAAAGAAAATACTGAATTGAATCCATTTTAGATAGAGATACAAAGGTATTTATGTATTTTTTTTTTTATTCTTATTAATTAATAATAAGTATATCTATTTAATTAATAATAAGTATATCTATTTAATTAATAATAAGTATATTTTTGTAATGTTTTGAGTTTTATCATTGATTGAACTTATGCTCTAAAGATTCTAGGATTTAGGGTGGATACTATTTTATGGTCTAAAAATTCTAGGGTTTAGGGTGGATACTATTCTCCAAATGAAGGGAAGTAATAGAGTTTTTGAGGTTTTGTAACATGAATAAAAAAAAATTTATTTTTATAAATAAAAATCTATAACTAGAACTCTTTATTTTTTAAATAAAGATAAAAAAATATTTATATAAACTAAAAATTGATAATCATAATTTTTTGAAAAATAAAAAATATCAATAATAACACTTAGGAATATGAGATAAATAACAATAACCATACAATATATGATATTGAAATAAAAATATATGATATTGAAATAGAAAAGTATTTTTTTAAAAAAATATATATATTTTTTAAATAATAAAATATTGAAAAGAAAAAATATTCTCATTCCCATTGAAATTCAAAACCCACCCACTTAACTCCATGGTGAGAAGAAAATTTTCACTTGAAAACAAGTGGAAACCAAGTCTACCACCTTAATTAATAACAAGGTGAAGTAAAGTAGATTGGCATTCTATTAATTTAATTTAATTAATTTAATTTAGTTAAATAAGATAATATAATACATTTATATTAGACAAACTCTATTCATCATGGATTAAGTCAATATGGCATTAATTTAATTTAGTTAAATAAGATAATATAAGACATTTATATTAGGCAAACTCTATTCATCATGCATTAAATCAGTATGGCTTAGTGCATGACTTTTGTGTCAGTTCAAGTACTTAAGGTCTAGTGGATGTAAGGTGGATGGACATGAGTCATTGTGTCATAAGTCATGACTTCGACAATGACCATCAAGCTTTCCAAGAAACTTCACCCAATTCAAATATACATAATTATCCCCAAATTGAGTTTACTTAGATTGGGGTTGATAAGGGTAGGTAGGAATGGAATTACAACCTTCAATTCTTTTCGTCCACACTCTCTAATCTAACACTCTCTAATTTAAACGGGCAAGGAATATGTGAGCAACCTCAACTCAACTAGGAGATAGAGTTTATCTGAAAACTTGATCGCTGAAAACTTGATCGCCATTGCTTAAAGTCATGGTTCATGGCTCATAACTATCCATCGTACATTTTTTAGGCTTCAAGTATTTAAGTTAATACATAAACCATGTATTAAATCAATGATTGGCTTAAAGCAGGGTGGATAGATTTTAATTTAATACTTAATATTATGTTCATATATTAACAATTATAAGTTTTTATAGATTTTGTCTTAATATTATATTCATATATTAACAATTATAAGTTTTCATAGTTGATGTTCATAAATTGAAGATGTTCAAAAATCTATATTTTGTTGTAATTTACTATTTTTTTAAAGTTTCTAGAAAATAAGTTTTTAAAAAATTGATCTTTCTTTTTATTGTAAAATCTTGTGATAAAAAATAATAATTTTCAAATATTTGAAATTCAAATTATTCTTTTCAAATAAGTGAAATTCAAATCATTCTTTTCAAATAAGTGAAATTCAAATTATTCTAAATCCGTTGATTTAGAAGAGAAACATTTTTCTTGTTCAAATATCTGGAATTCTGATTAAAATAAAAGCCCTGTACTATGGAGGTTCTCATGTGAAAAAAATCTAATAAAAATAATGTTAGAAATTAATTAAACAACCAGTCCAGTAGTTGATAGAGATAAGCTTGCAATAAATGCACCGACTGCATCAACTTCGGTAAACTCTTGAAAGAACCAGAAATGTCTAGAAGAAGCAATTCCAGCCATTGATCTTGAAACTAATCAACGGTGGAGCTCATCTCACCACTGTATAAATACTCATGCCTCTAATGCAATAGAAAAGTTGTTTTGTATGTTCTTTGTGTCTCTTTGTGTGTGAGTTCTTTGATTTGGTATCAAAGCCAAGAGAGTCGCGAGGCTTGAGAATCGAGAGCACTGTGAGGTGTGTTGACCTATGTTAGAAAGCTGTGAGGTCTGAGAGTTGTGAAGGACATAAGAGCCAAAAGAGTGTTGAGAGTCGTCACTATTGTTTTCCATGAGACAAAGGGTCGTGAGACAGAGTTTGCTTCTCCACTGTGCGTTGAGGAGGTTAAGCGAACCACATACTTGTTGAGTTGAGAAAGAAACGTGGACATGTGAAGAAACTATGTGGTGAGCCATGCAAAAATTAGGCGGTTGTTTGGTATTTCATCTCCTGTTGCATGAAGGAAAATTTCCATAAGGAATTGTTGGCTCAGGGCTGCACACTAATCCGTAGAGGAGTTATATGGTAGTAAAATTCTGCATGGTAAAGGAGCCATATGCATATTGTCTTTTTTTTATGGTCTAGTTGCTTTGGTTTGATTTGAGTAGAAGTTGAATTTGTCTTTTATGGTTGTGGTAATTTTGGAAGAAGTAAGAAAAAAAAAGTGGTTGTGGTAATTTTGAAAGTCTTAAAAGTAATTTTGTTTTATGGTGTTGGTAATTTTGGTGTTGGATTTAAGTGAATAGAAAGTTAATTTTAACATATCATTTATTGAAGAATATAATGGTGGTAGTGTGTTAATCTAAAAGGTGTATTTATTTGTAAGGGTTCAACATGTTTATCTTGTGAAGATGAGATGATATTGTGATTGG
>SNQJ01S0089791.1:39985-52983 GCA_010110895.2 Picea sitchensis
TTCTTTGAATAAAATTAATCAATCTAAAATGATGTAGTTTTTTTTGAATAAAATTAATCAATCTAAATCTAGTGGTTAAAGAATGAGTTATTTCATAACTTTCTTTGAATAAAATTAATCAATCTAAATGTAATGATTAAAGAACGAGTTATTTCAGGTGATGTAGCTTTCTTTGAATAAAATTAATCTAAATATAGTGGTTAAAAAAAGTTTTTTTTTCTTTGAATAAAATTAATCTAAATCTAGTGGTTAAAAAAGGTTTTTTTTTGGGCAAATATTTGAAATTGCAATTAAGACCAGTGTTTTTATGAGTGAAAGATTCTGAAAAAATATCCCCAGAATGAGTTATTAAAGGTGATGTAGCTTTATTTGAATAAAATTAATCTAAATTTAGTGATTATAAAAAGTTGCTTTTTTTGCAAATATTTGAAATTGCAATTAAGAGAAGTGTTTTTATGAGTGGCATGTTTTGAAAAAATATCCTCAGAATGAGTTATTATTTCAAGTGATGTAGCTTTTTTTGAATAAGGGTGATGATTCAGTGCACATTCTACCATAGTGATGTAGCTTTTTTTGAATAAGGGTGATGATTCAGCTCACATTCTACCATAGTGATGTAGCTTTCTTTGAATAAGGTTGATGATTCAGCTAAAATTCTATCATAGCACCCAATGATGACTATCCTTACCGAGATTGCTGAAATTGACCACTGAATTAGGTTTTTCCACTTTCAAAAATACTTCCAATACATCTTTAAATAATATTTTTCAAATAAATAACTTAAATTATTTAAAACAAAATAGGGCTATGCAAAATATCTTCTAATGGTCCTGGAGTATGATCCTGGAGTATGATTAGGAAAATGCTTCAAATGGTCCTGGAGTATGATCGTAAAAATGCTTCGTATTGGCTAAAATAAAATAACTAGTCTTCTCTATTAACGTGTGTGATTCATGTGGGTGCGCCATTGTTGGTGGGATGGATTGTGTAGGTGGAAAGGGAGAGATAAGGCATATGCAACAAGATCTGGAAGACAACTTATTACTCAGGTGAGACCTACTGGCAAGATACCGATTATTCATTAATTTCAACATGGATTCAGGTGCTTTAGGGCCTATCCTATCCTACCTAAGATAGATTCTACCTAAGATAGATAGTGTCTAATATAGATAGATAGACGGAAGAAATGGAAGTGTTATAGAAAGATTTGCCTCACCATTGTTATCTTGCACAGAGGGACTTTTTCCATTTCCCTATGCAGACTTGTCATCCCTTTTTGATGAATCTTGAGCCAAAAATATACATTTTTCCACATATACACTCCCTATCAGCTATGCAAGATGCGTATACGCTGGCTGCTCCACTACAACCTGCGTACATCGGTATTTGTCCCAGAAAATACAAAAATGAGGTCGGGTTTCCATGTCATGACAAAAGATCTCTGATCCTTAGCCTTCCACACACTGGAAACGTTTCGACTCGACCCTTCAGTTGCATTCTGAAGGCTATAAAAGAACAATTTCGAGCTATGGAAAAAAAAAGGAGAAAGCATTCAACTTTGAGAGCAAAGTTACTCTAGAGAAATTACTTCATATTGAGTTTGTATCCCTTTGTCCCTCAAGTCTGAACACATTGTTCAGCCCCCAAACTCTTTCCCTATTGTTGAGAGAACCTCATTGACTCTCTCTTATGAGCTTGACTTTGGTGGAGGATTGAAGTGGTGGAGGCCCAGTTGGAAGGAACTTGGTTTCTTGGTTTAGAACCGTCCCGACATGGAAGTCTGTAATGTTGTCACTTATGCTAATCAATTATTAATAGAAATACTCCTTTCTCGTCCTATTGGTATATTGCAAATGTATGATTATTATCCATGGGCATGTTTGTAATGTTTATTGATGGATTATGCTATCTAATGTGCTAACCCCTTTATATCATCACTATATACTTTCTCTGCTCATTTGTTAAGAACTTATTGCAGGTATAAAGCTTTGGGTCAAAGTGCTCAATGGTGGAATATCATCGAACGTTGGATCAAGGTAGACCTCTTTCTTATCTTGCATATTAGTTCATATAACATATGTTGGAATTGAGTTGATTTCTGCAGTCATACCTGTCTATTGTGGTTTACCCTTGGCCATAGAGAGTTTTTCCCTCGTAACAGAAATGGCGACTCCATTGGGGAGAGATCTTCTTTCTTGTCGTATCACTGCTTGACAGATTTTGTTCACTCTGGGTCTGAGTTTTTAGCCTTCTTGCCTTTGCCTGGCCTTGTTTTAAATCATATACGCTCCTTTTTCCCAGACAATCACGTATACTTGCTCGCTGTCTCACTGCAAAATGCATATATACGCCCTGTTCTCCTGAATAGTTATGCATACCAATTCCCTTTGCTTGCTTGCTTGGTTTAGTGATTGCTGGGTGAGTTTTGAGGATTGTTGAGCCTTCTTAGGCCTCTATAGTGTCTGTTGAGTTTCTCTAGACTTACAGGAAACCTGTTGGGAGTTGAATTTTTGGGCGTAGTATTTCTCTTTGTTTTTCATCCTTGTTGTCCTTAAACCCTGTGCTATTTTCTTGGCTGCTTGGCATTATGCTTGATTTATTTCATTTATACATAGTAGAATTTATATATCAGGTTTCTTTACCGTCCATGCATTTTCTCTTTAATATATTGAAAATACAAAAAAAATAGGCATTTTGCATTGGTTAACATTTTTGTCTTTGAGCCTTTATCATTAGCTTAGGTCATTTAGCAAAAGATTACATTTTACTTCTGAATTGCAGAGTTGAAATTGAAAATTGCACTACTTTTATTAGCATATCATTCATTGAAAAGTTAAAGATAGACTTTGTATTATATTCATATTCATTTTCTTGCAGAGTCATAACATCACGAGTTTCGCTTCCATAACCTTTTGAGTAATCACGACCAATAAAATTTATGCTTTAAACTAAAATTGATTAGTCACGATTTTATTTTTAGGGTGCACAAACTAGCCTAGGATTTAGTGCCTTGGAATAGGATTTTGTGAGTAAAGTTCTCCAAGGCAATTAAATCAACATATGTGTTTGAGACAGGGAGTTGAGAAGTCCATTGTATAATTGGTAATATCAGGAGGCTCCACTCACACCGGAGTTAATCACGAGGTTGTGCGAAGTTAGTTGAAGGGATAACCCATGGATACTCACCTAATGTTAGAGATATTTCCGTGGATTTATTCGTATTTGGGGATCTTGCTAGTACCCATACCTCTATGAGAGGCGGTGCTTTCAGGGTTTTGGGATTCGCTACCCTGCCCATACGGTGATCCGGACTTACGACTGCTCGCTTGTGCATCGATTATACATGGGTTTATTAGTTTCTTGACTTAGGTATCTCATAGGTTACTTGCAGGGGTTATTCTGCTTGTACCTTGGGTCAGATAGGTGTCAGACAACACACAACCTTTATGGAGGATTACCTCTCTACGGGGATCTGACCGATTGGTTGTTAAGCCCACGAGGGCCTCTATAACTGATTCTGTTACCTTCAAACTTTAGCAGGGAGTCTCAAGTCCCTCTTGGATGAGGCATACATTCTTTAGCAAGGGAGGCCACTCAACCACATTAGCCCGTTTGCATGCATATTGGTTGTCTGACTTTTTGTTGTGGTCTTTCATTATTAGTTGACCATAGGATTTCGTGCTGAGTCTTTGTTATCATGGATAGTGGAGTTCCTTTTGCTCCCTCGTTTACTGCTACCCCCCCCCATGACATTCATGGGGGAAAATCCGCCTGTTTTTTATAATGGTATGCAGAATTATGGTACTTAGTCAATGCCTTGGGTCTCTGATCATTTTTCTCATGGTATGTCTGATATGTCTTCGCACTTGCCATCCTCTATCTTGCCTCCTTATGAGAATACATGTTTTGGGTTTGGGGGCATGATGCCTCCTTCTTATTCCTTTCCATTTGGTGGGAGTCATATCCTTCAAACACCTCTTATGGTAGGAGGTTGGAATCTTCCTTCCTACGAATCCACTATGTGAGAAGTAAGTGCCCAATTAAGAAATCATTCCACTTGTTACACTCCGTCCACTTATCCTTCTTCCGCTATGTCATTTCCTATGAACACTTTTCGCATGGCAGACCTCCATCTGCCCTCTGGTGTTTCATCCGAGGGGAATTATTTTTATAGTATGGGCAACCCCCCTCATGGAGTTCCTTCGTTTGGGGGAAACATATATCCTCACATGAGTAACCCTTGTCATGTCACTTTCTCTTCGCAAGAAAATTCGATGCCCTTACAACCCTAGGGGAAACATATATCCTCACATGAGTAACCCTTGTCATGTCGCTTTCTCTTCGCAAGTGACTTCGATGCCCTTACAATCCTTTAGGAATCAGTATGGAGGAGGATATTATCCTATTGGACCGGGACAGGGTGTAAACCAGGATCCTTCCTGGCCTGCAATTTCTCAGACCCAATCTTTCCTTGGACCTTGGTCTCAAATGCCACAATTCACCACCGCCACAAGTCCAGTCACTGCGTGTCATACTAGAATTATATCACCAACCTCTACTAGTCATGTTGGAGATTGGTCGATGACCTCTGCAAGTCATGTTGAAGACCTACAACCAGCCACTACAAGTCATGCTAGGGGCACAAGTCCAGTCACTGTTTGTCATACTGGAATTATATCTCCAACCTCTGCTAGTCATGTTGGAGATTGATCAAAAACCTCTGCGAGTCATGTTGAATACCTACAACCAGCAGCTGCAAGTCATGCTGGACACACAAGTCTAGTCACTATGTGTCATACTGGAATTATATCACCAATATCTGCTAGTCATGTTGGAGATTGGTCGACAAAATCTGCGAGTCATGTTGAATACCTGCAACCAGCCGTTGCAAGTCATGCTGGGGGAACATGTCTGGTCACTGCTAGTCACACTGCACATCAATCACCAACCTCTTCTAGTCATGTTGGAGATTTTCTACTAGCCTCTGCAAGTCATGCTGGGAGCATGTCACCAACCACTGCAAGTCATACTGGGGGCATTCATATTATTGAGAAGCCTAGACGTCTCAAACGTAAGCCTAGATTCCTTTGCAGGATGTGTGAAGGAAGTCACCTTACTCATTTGTTTCCTATCACTGTCGGGATACCAGAAGCGTGGGGCTCACCTAAGGGTCCTTCGAGTTCTGAGGCATCTATGGTTTCACAACACTCTGTTCCTTCATTAGTTGATACAAAAGTCATGTCGATGCAATCTTCAACTGACAACCTTTTCCCTTTAGGGGTTGATGCATCCTTTGACCTTGTTGTCTCACATCCCGTTCAACCTGTGGTCGTGTTGATGCAATCTTTGAAAGACACCTCTCCTATGTTTGGGGGTGATGTGTCTCTTGACCTTGTTGTCTCACATCTTGTTCAATCAACGGTTGTGTTGATGCAATCTTTGACCGACAACACTCTTGTTTTTTGGGGCGATGCACCTATTGACCTTGTTGTCTCACATCCTATTCAACCAATGGTTGAGGAAGTGGTCGAATCGATGCAATATTCGATCGACCCCACTCTTCTCTCGACGAGTGACAAGTCTAAGGAAGCAGTCACGCCAATGTAATTTTTGGTCCATCCCGCTCTTCCGTTTCTGGTTCTATACCTTCTATGCCATGTCCTTAGCATTTCTATTACTTCACCTTTTGAACAAGAGAGAGTTTTACTCTTCCCGAGTTCTCTCCCTCCAAGTTTTGATGAGGTTCCCTTTGATTGGGATGGTCTTGTGAGGTATCCAATGCCTTCGCCTATGCATTTTCCAGGAAGAGACATTATTTGATATAACATGGGGACGATAACCTCCGTTAGCAATTTTCCCTCCTCGACTCGGAGATATTTGGGTCTTCCCAAGCTTGGGTCGGTTCTTCGTAAGATACCGACATTCCATAGAAGGTCCGCACGGGAGCCTTGGCCTCCCCCGTGGTTTGCCGCCTAGAACCTTCCTAACGAGTCATATTTAAGCTCTTTTCTGACTCGTCTAAAAACCAAAAATATTGCCGAGTGATTTGTCCCTTTCACACTCGTTAAACTGGATTTGAAAGGTCACGAGTCTAGTTAATCTCTCTTCTGAATCGTTATAAAAAATAGAAAAGATTGTCGAGTGAACTTGTTTTTTCACACTCATAAATTGGATTTGAAAAGACATCTATTTGGCACAAGTTTATCCCTTTTTCACACCAAGTAGACTAAAATACATAAAAAAATACATTTTTTGGCGTTAAGTTTTGATTGCATCTCATGCCGTCACTTGCAGTATTGAGCCTTTATTCGGTTCTCGCTTTGCGTTATAAACCGTTGCCTAAGTAGTTTTTGCATCCTCAATCAAGCAGAGCCATGTTTATATCCTTCGCAATTTGACACCCTATACCTTGGAGGGAACATCACCCTGAGTGTCCATCTCTCGCATGCATTCCCCTGCATTGAGCATAGGTACGTTCCACTGTTGGAACTAGTTTTTCTTACTTGCGACACTCGTTCCCTCCTCTGTATCATAGCATTCATTTGTTATGAAAAAACAAAAAAGACGGGCGGAAGGGAGTACTATATTGTAATTGGTAGCAGTCGTGTCGCCTTTGAACAAAGCACAAAGTTATCAAGTCCTTGCATCATCATAATTTTGGGTTTAGCATGGCCTTAGGAAGATGATCTAGTTATAGAGTTTTCTCTACCGACTGGTTACTCTTCTAGTCCCTATAGAGAACATTATTGATGCCTCCTACATCTAATAGTCACATCATTGAGTTTATGCTACCGGAGTCCACCATATGTCTCATGCTCTTGTTCAAAGGAAGTCTATCAACCTGTGTCGGTCAATCCTTAGAAATCTTGACTTTGCATGTTGGCCATACCCTCAGTTTGTCTCAGAATCCTTTGATACTATGGTCTTATCATGCACCCTGGCCCTACTTTCATCATTGGTAGGTCACCTTGAACCCAACAATCAACACTTCATCATTGGTCATTGGCTGGGTGGTTTCCTTTGTGTTCAACGATAAGACATCTATTCACACTTTGAGATTCATGCAGTGTCTTGGTTTCCATTATCCTTATTGGTGGTTTCCTCGCCTTTGTCAGTAGTTTTCATCATTGGCTGCTATTCAGAGGGTCTTTTTTGTGTACCACTTTCATTTGGCACATGAAAAAGACGCACAGGGTTGTTGGTTCATGAACATGTTCTTCGTCCGATCTCCACCAAATCATGAAGCTCCTTCTTTGTTCCTCGTGCTGACTGATGAGAGATGTCTTAATGCTCTCCTTTTAGCGGGTCTCTTTCCATCGACTTCACCTCATTTATTCTGGATATTGGACCTAGAGTTTTGTGAGTGCCTTGAGGCTTGTAGTCATTAGTGGCATGCTCTCTCACCATTGATAGATGGGAATACATCAATGTCTCCTGATCAATGGATTTCTCAAGTGTTCGACACCAACTCCTTTATTCACACTTGTAGAAATGAACTCAGTGCCTTGATACCTACTTTCATTATTGGTAGGATGTCTCACGTTTGTTAACGGTATACTTCAATGACCAGTAATCAAACGATGTTTCATCATGTTCGACCTCAACTCCTTTTTTCACATGATGTAGACTTTCACCTTGGCGGATTGTGTAGAAGACTTGAAGACATCACTATGTAGCCGCAGTTTTCCTGAGCTGTCGTTTCCTTTTCATGAGACCAACATCTATTTGACTTCAGTGATCATGGGAGATCATTTTGTACTCCATGGTATACAAATATCTTTAGAATGATTTTGAGATTGGTTTCACTGGTCCTTGTTCGTGACTATGACAACTTTTGGCATGCAACCGCATTTGTATTTTCCTATTCATGGCCATAAACACTTGTTTGGTATCTTTTCCACATGGATTTGCATTGTATTCTTGGCAACCATGTATGCAAAGTCAATACATAATGTAATAAGCAATTGAGTTCGTCCAGTTGGTTCTCTACCACTCAACTTCTGGGTTATTTATAATGTATTTCAGCCATCGCAGATACTCCTTTGATTTCACACATTAGGGGGGCATCTGTTATAGCAAGATTTTCCTCACCATTTCTATCTTGCATACGGGGCCTTTTTCCATTTCCCTATGCAGACTTGTCATCCCTTTTTGATGAATCGAAAAAAAAAAAATACATTTTTCCACATATGCGCTCCCTATCAGCTATGCAAGATGCATATACGCTCACTGCTCCACTACAGCCCATGTACATCGGGATTTGTGCTAAAAAATACAAAAATGAGGTTGGGTTTCCATGTTACAACAAAAGATCTCTGATCCTTGTCCTTCCACATACTGGAAACGTTCCGACTCGGCCCTTCAGTTGCATTCCGAAGGCTATAAAAGCACAATTTCGAGCTATGGAAAAAAAAGAAGAGAGCATTCAACTTTGAGAGAAAAGTTACTCTGAAGAAATTACTTTATATTGAGTCCACATCCCTTTGTCCCCCAAGTCTAAACACAGTGTTCAGCCCCCAATCTCTTTCCCTATTGTTGAGAGAACCTCATTGACTCTCTCTTATGAGCTTGCATTTGGTGGAGGATTGAAGTGGTGAAGCCCCAGTTGGAAGGAACTTGGTTTCTTGGTTTCGAACTGTGCCGACACAGAAGTCTGTAATGTTGTCACTTTTGCTAATCAATTATTAATAGAAATACTCATTTCGTGTCCTATTGGTATATTGCAAATGTATGATTATTATCCATGGGGATGTTTGTAATGTTTATTGATGGATTATGCTATCTAATGTGCTAACCCCTTTATATCATCACTATATACTTTCTCTGCTCGTTTGTTAAGAACTTATTGCAGGTATAAAGCTTTGGGTCGAAGTGCTCAATGGTGGAACATCATCAAACGTTGGATCGAGGTAGAGCTCTTTCTTATCTTGCATATTAGTTCATATAGCATATGTTGGAATTGAGCTGATTTTTGTAGTCGTACCTGTCTTTGTGGTTTACCCTTGGCCATAAAGAGTTTTTCCCTCGTTATAGGACGAGATAGATGGAAAATAAGTTATAGATAGGAAATGGCTTCTCCTAATAAAAGCACTTGCCACGGAAGTGAGGGAGTGAGTTTTTCCACCGAGAAATGCGCATAAGCAATAAATTCCTTCAAGTGATGGAAATAAAGATTCTAAGTTTCCTCCTAATCAATGCATAGAGTAGAGTCTCTGTAGAGTGAAATTAGAAGAAACCCTCGATATTAAGAAGCTGTTCAAAGCAGGTCCAGCCATTGCTGCTTCAAAGCTGGTCTGCCTTTCCACAAGCAACTGGCTTGGTCATTGGGGCAAGCCAAAGTCTGCCTTTCCACAAGCGAAGATTTTCAATCTTCGAAAATAAGTGGATGCAATTACTGATGATTGTTATTCAAATAAGGAAATTCAAGCATTACTTAAGAAGTTTCAAATCCAGTTTTTGTCAACGGCGATTGCATTATATAAGATTGTATCATAGGATCGCGCATCATAATATTTGGCATCGTAGAATTGCATCGTAAGATCACAGATATTGGACCTAAAGAAACCACTCAGGGTCGTTATCGATTAGGTATAAGTCTGCGTGTTATATTATATAATACACAATGTGTGTTATATAATATATAACACAGTGTGTGTTATAACTAGTCTTCCCTACTAACGCAGTGTGTGTTATAACTAGTCTTTCCTATTACCGATAGTAGATGACGGGGAATCTAGTAATCAAATACACGATAGTAGATGACGGGGCATCTAGTAACCAAAAGAGGCACTCCTAATTTCTAGAAAGAAATAGAGGTACTTCTAATTTCTAGAGATTAGGAGTGAAAGTATGACTAACAATAATCAGTTTGCTGAGCAGTATTCAATGATGTGGTAGTTGGTGTATATATTGTCAAATTATCTTGGACGAGCATCCAGTAACCAAAGATCTAGAGACACTCTTAATCTCTAGGAGTGAAGTATGATTAACAATAATCTGAGGGGCACCATTCAAAAATGTGGTCGCTGGTGTATATATTGTTAGATTACCTTGGTATATACCTATATACTGAAATATTAATAAGATTATCTTGGTATATACCTATATACTGAAATATTAATATACCTATGCTCTCAAATATATCTGACCATATATATACCACCTGCCGCAGCATTGAATGTTGTCCAACAAACTGGTTATTGTTAGCCATAAGAAGTTCTCCGATGTGAATGTTGAGTGTAGCAGGCTGGTTAGTGTTAGCCGTGAAAGTATGTGAATATTGAGTGTATGGTTATTGTTCGAAAGTATGTGAATGTTGAGTGTAGCAGGTTGGTTATTGTTCGCGCGGTGAAAGTATGCTCGGCACAGTGTGAGACCGTACCGCACGGACGATGGTTAAGCCTCCCCTGGTATAAAAAAGAAAGAAAGTATGCCCAGTACAAATCACCCACCGGTTATTTCAGATGGTTGGGACAATTATGAGAACTTGAGTTTTGAATCCTCGACGACCTGGTTAGCCAGATCCGTGGCTCATACTCTTTACCCTTTTTCACACCCATGCGGTTTATAAGCACTACCCTGGTCAGAAAACGTTTTGGATAGCGACCTGAAAATAGTATTTGAAAACAGTACTTTCGCGAGAAAACATCCAAGAAAACAATATTAGGGTAGCGCCCTTAAAATATTCTCCCTAACTGTGAATAGCATAGGAGAGGATCAACTATGTTCTTAAATGTCTAAATCTGCATATGGATAGGAGATATTTCTATTCTTACGTGTTCACGCTGCCATTTTCTATTTGCAGCGTGAGACTCGATCTCTTGTAGCACGGCTAGCCTACAAAATTTGAAACCCTTAATGTTATTATTGACATATTCTGTGGAACGTCATGAATTTAAAGAGTCAGATTTACTTACTAAACAGGGGATGGACTCGGGAGTACTCAAAATAGGGTTTACAATGGAACTAAAATTTTTGCTTTAATTATTATTTTTAAATAAATCAAAAAAATAATTTAAAAAAATTGTCGCCCCCCATCCATGATGGGTTTCCACACATTGGAATTCAGATTCACATAAATTAAAGGATCCCATACCTTATCTCTTGTACATACTGGTCAGAGCCCAATGGAGAGCGTATTCCAGGCTGCCTGTACCGCGATCTGACTGCAAACCTAAAATTGTAGGAGTTGTTATCATCTGATTGAACACCGCCAAAATGTTTCCTCAAAGGATTTTCACCACAAAAATCTTATAATACCATTCCGCATAACCCGTTCTTTGATAGATATTATTTTAGGTCTCACATATGGTTCGAGTAATCCCGAGGTCTGGATAAGTACTCTTCTCTAATTCTGGCAGCCATTAGAGCTACCCAAATAGAGTTGAAATATTATTTAGAGGATGATTTACATCCTGGCTCTAACTTTCCCAGCATCATCTTCCTTTGGATGTTATTGGGACTACCGTCACAGTTCACAATTTATCGAGGGTCTCCCACGATCAAACACTTGCTGGCTGAAGGATCAATGACAGGTGCCAACCGAATGCTACTTAAAATGATACTTGGCAGCATCGAAGGGATGACTATCTCCACTGGTTGACATCTTTCAGCGGGGGCAATAGTAATAGATTCATTGACTATTAACTGTGAAGTGGCAATTCAATGACAACCCTACTGTAACATTGAAGTTGCCTGCGTCATTCTCTTTCGACGCTCTCCTTCACCGGTGAAGAATTTCGGTTCAACTCATAAAACACATTTTTTCTTGCTACGTGCATTGTTCTGGCTTAAGGGATAAAACCTGTCATTAAGCACGTTAGAAAGCTCATCAACATTAATATATGTATAAATGTAGCAAACGTATACAATGCATATATCATAGTCATGGGCATTCGCAATTTTCCCAAAGGTGTAAAAGCCTATGGATTCAGTACTGTTAAAGACCATTATAGGAGTGAAGGTGATAAGTTATTGGGCAGATGATAAACTATTAAGGGATGGAGATTAAGCTGGTCATGAATAATGGGAAGCAACAAAAGATATATAAATATAATATATTATAGGAATTTGTATCTGAAGAATTGTATGTATTTTTGATGTATATATTTGAATACTTGTATGTATTTTTCATGTATATATATTAAAAATTGTGACAACAGTATATATGTTACATAAAATAAAATGAATATAAAATAGAAAGTGTGAGGTGGATAGCTATTAATCTCAATTTGTATGACTAGTGTAACCAAATAAATGAGACAAAGTTATATATATAATAATAATAATACTTTTGGTAAACAATATAGTGAGATAATTTGCCATTTATTTAATAAATAATGATATAATTAATTTTTTTAATTATTATAATTGAATTGTGACCTATTAATTTATGAAAGTGTTCTAATTTATTTTAGTTAAATTGTTCATACTTTTTTATTAGTGTTAATAATATAAAAGTATTATATAAAATATTCAATCATGTAAATTATTTACATGACACCTTGTGGTGAAATGTCTAATAACTACTTTAATATTAAATGTTAATATTTGTAAGAGTTTAATATTATTGTTTTAGACTATGATTAATATTTATATTAAGATATTTCCATGACACCTTGTGGTGAAATGTCTAATAACTATTTTAGTATAAAATGTTAATATTTGTAAGAGTTTAATATTATTGTTTTACACTATGATTAATATTTCTATTATTTTGGTGTTACTTTTTCATATTAAATAACAATTGCAATTATTTCTCTCTATATATGATTGATAACAATACCAAATTGAAATGAAGACACAACTTTTTTTCAATTCAAGAACTCTCCAACAAAATAAGCCAAGATCATCACAAATACATATTAGGCCCTTCATTAAACATGTATTAGATATAATGTATGTTTCACATGAAATATCTTGTTTCTCTTCTTTCATGCTTGATTTAACAATGAATGGATGCTTATACCTAGAAATTAAATTAGTTTTTTTTTTTTTTT
>SNQJ01S0089792.1:0-33124 GCA_010110895.2 Picea sitchensis
TTGTTGTAAAACATATGGTTGTGGAATCTGGATGTGTAGCATTAAAACAAAACACGACAGTATCTACTTTCTCTTGTGCAACATTATATAAGGAAGTATTCGTATATATAAACCCTTAAATGCAGAACGCAGAGTGATCAAAATGTCAATTTTCCAGTTGCTATTCAGTTTTCGATGAGCATACTGTAAGTATTTTGCAGGTGTCAAGCAATACTGCCAACTGTTCCAATGGCCTCGTTTCGGTCATAAGAAAGCACATTTTTCAGCTAACCTGTATATGAAATCTATTTGGTTTGCTATCAGGGTCTGGAAACACCTTGTTTAGCTGACTATGTGCAGAGTGCATGTTATAATCATTGTTGGGGCTGAAAAGGCGATTCTTCATCCAGATGATTTCTCTACACCTTTGAACAGTCATCGGTCCCAGAAAAGATTGATTAGAGCTTATAAGAACTTGTTTTCTTCAGTGCATATTGAGGCTCTAGCTCCGCATAAGATTCAATACATAAAAGATCCAAACTATGTTTTGTTGTGATGGATAACCCAATATTGTTCAGCACAAACAAGAAAAATTTTGATTTTATAGATTCCTTTTCCATCATATATGATCATGATATTGATCCTGGGCACTTGATAGAAGATATGCAAGAAGATCTTCTGGAGCTTGCAGACCTTTACAACAAAGACTTGATTGTCTTAGAGGTCAGAGGTGTGCACAGACATGGATTGATTATGGGTTGCTCAGTCACATGTGTAAAGCGAGTATCAGTTGATTATTCATTCAAACTTGAACCCAAAGTGGAGAATCATGGCCAGATCTAAAGAGCTCGAATGAAGAGATGTTTGAAGGTATTTCCACATATTTATGGATATCTCCAGCTATTGGAAGAAGATATCAATCTTATCATGATATATCAAACATTATTGCTTCTGTCGAAGATACAGAGATGAACCTTTGTGAAGTCTCTAAGAATCATGTTCATACTAATGAAGTTGTTGTTGTTCACCAATTTTTCCACCTTGGATCCTTTGCAATTTGTTGCAGGAGGCTCTGTGGTTACACTTCCTAAAGCACTGGAAGATTTCAGTATAGGGAAGAGGATATTTCTTCTTGTTTCAATACGACTGAATAGAGAATGGATCCCATAGTTTGTTTCCCAGACAAATGTTTCAGAACAAAAAGGCATTGGTGTTAGGTGGTCATAGTTATTTGAAAAATGATGAGCACCTAGAACCAAGTTGAAACAATGGTTGCAAAGCAATATCTTGACCAAGGATTTGATCCAACTTCGGAGATAACAAAAGGGTGAAGATAGCAGCAAAGCCAGGTAATACATTTTGAAGATTTTAAACATTTTCATAAAGTTACAGGTTTTGGTGGTTAACAGGCCCAGATTTTATTCTCTTAACCACCGAAAGTAGAACTTTTTGGTGGTTAACAGGCCCAGATTTTTATCTCTTAACCACCGAAACCTGTTACATGGCAGCAAGGTCGTATTTTTGCCCCGATCTGACTTTTTCTCAACCAAATATTTCAAGGTTGGTTTCTAAAGATGCATAATAATTAAATACATCAGGTTTAAGGTTTTATCTTGATGTATTTAATGTTTAAGAAGGTGAAAAAGTGAAAATGGTGACCTAATTCATGAGCAACAAACTGTCTTTTTTGCCAAAGGTGGCAAATTCGAATTTCCTATGAAGATTCATTAGCCTTGGAAGGTTTTCTACATCTGTCAAAGAGTTTGGAGGATATGAAGGCTATCAAGATGTAGTTTGACTCCTTAGATAGGATATTTTCCTATTTTGTTTTGACTTTCCATTTTTAGTATTCTAGATCCATTTTTATAGGATCTCATCCTACACTTGTTGTATCTATTTTGATTTGACTATTTTTAGAAAATCTGATCCATCTTTCAAGGATCTAGATTTCATCTTGTAAGGCTATAAAGCCAAAGACATTTGGAGCACAAAACGTTCGATTTTGGTTTCTATATGCTGCTATTGTTAATGAGACTTATTCTTAATATATGAAAGATTGCAAGCTTCCTTCATCTATGTTTTCAGACGTTTCTTCTCTGTTCTATCATATCTTATGAGGGAATGATTTTTTTATTGATGCTTATTCGATCTACATGTGACTGTCATCTCACTACTTGATTGATTAAGTTAAATATCATAAGTTATTTCCTTAGTTTCTAAACCCATTGTGTTTATTGTTTTATATGAGTATAATCTGGTTCAAGCAACTATCTTCTGTCCTATTTGATTAATCCTTGTTTGATTACATTCATAGAAGGCCTCGTAATATTTGATATTAATAGACAGTCTTAAAGACACAGTCCAGCCCTTAGATATTCATCTTGATCCAAACCCACATCAATTATTGAAAAAATAGTTTCCAAAAAGATTAAGTTACCAGGCATCTCTGACTTACAGCCTAGGAGAGTTCCCTGGAGTGATAACAAATTGGTGTCATTTCCGGGGAGAGGAGATCGAAGCTCAGCTTCCCTGGGAGATGACAAAGATCTGATCTTTGATGATAGAAAAAGGTTGGACACTACATTGGTTGTAATCATCTATCTGGCAACTCCATGAAGGACGAATTCAGTGGCAACTCCACGATATTCAAATGTCAAAAGCATTTGTTGCTCTTTTGGCTCAGAAGTTTGCACCTCTTGACTTCTCTTCAATTCCTGGTTTCCCACATCCAGTACCTGATATGTCGGAATGGGGAGATTTTATGCCTAGCTTCAAAGAGAGCAAAGAAGACAATCCTTCAGAACACCTCATCAAGTTTCATGAGTGCATGGATCTACTAGATCTATAGCATGAATATGTTCGTATGAAGATGTTCATGTTTTCATTGTATGGTGATGCACGTCAGTGGTATTTTTCTTTACCTCCTTCAAGCATTTCATCATTGAAGGATTTTCACAAAGCATTCATTGAGCACTACAAAAGGTATTTTTCAGATGAGTTTGTATTTGATAATTGTTGTGATGAATATGAATTACATTGTAATCTTGAAGATGTAAATATAGAAAGAGCTCCCCCTCATAATATGCCACAACCCGTTAATGATCTTCAAGATGTTGTGTTTTCCCATCAACATGAACTACAAATGGATTATAAAGAAACTAAACACTCTCTTACCATCCTTAATTCGGATTGTTATGAAGTTGAAGAGCTGGTTCCTTTAGCTACACAGAGAGATGATCATAAATGTATACATGATGTGGCTAATGATGGCTTTGAAGAGTGTGTTGCAACAGGGTACATATATCATTGTGACCAAAATATTGGTGATCTTCGGATGGATAAACATAGCATTGATGCTTTTGACATTGTATCAAACGCATCTACTTATTTAGTTTGTCATGAATATGAGATTGTCCCCTTTGAAAACCCCAAAAGTGATTATCAGATTGACACATTAGCGGGTGACAGTGTTGAATCCGCAGTAGATGCTGAGGAAAGCTCTCAATTTTTTGGTTTACAGATGAAGGCAGATTGCAACAGATATTTGTAGGAAGGAGATGAGCTGAAAAGTTCAGATCAATAGTGCTTCTTATATAAATCTCTGACAGAGGATGAGCAGTCTGTTGTCAACATTGAGACCAGTGATGGTGAAGAAGAGCAGAGAAGTTCAGATCAACAGTTGGGTTTGCATTCTTTTTCAACGGAATAAAATTGGATTACATTCAGCATTGAGACCAGTGAAAGCAATCAGCAGCTGCAATACAGTCATTTGGATTGGCAGTTCAAAGAGGTATTTCTTTCTGACATTTATGACCCCGTTGATAACTATTTCGAATCTATGAGCAGCAAATGTGTTAAAGCATTTTGGTCAGAAGAAGATTGTCCTTATCATCTGTTCAAACCTCTTTTCCGCATGATATGGATTCCTTTATTTTTCAGGTCAAGATCTAGCATCATGTTAGTAAATCAGTTCCTGTCATGGCTTCATTGGAAGCATGACTTCACTTGATAAGAGCCAGTACAGTTGGTTAGCAGTAGGGATAGGCAAAAGAATAAGTTTTCTATATGAGCACTTATATTGTTTTCAGTTATTGGTTGAATAAGAACAACAGGCTACAAGTTTTCCGAAGATAAGTTGATCGGGCCAGATGACTCCATAGCCCAATGGACTAGACACAAAACAAATCATGAATGATTGCTAAGCAGGTGGCAAATTTTTCAAGTTAAATGGACAGGCATAGGTCTGCTTGTTCTTGGAACCTCACTGGGAGGATTCCATCCCTGAGTAGGAGCCATTTGTTATCTCCTAAAATAGCACCATCAAGTTTTGTCATTTTAGGTGATAGAAAATACTTGAAAATTTTATTTGAAATTTTTTCTAGGCTTATTTGAAAGCTTGTTGTTTGTAAACAAGTTCAAAATAAACATTGCATTTGATCTTATTTTCAAGAAATAGCAATTACAGGTTTCGGTGGCTTAGTCGAACCTGTAGGCATTCATTAGCCACCGAAAACAGAGCTTTCGGTGGTTAACAGATGAAATTCAGGTCTAGTTTAACCACCGAAAGTGCAGATTTTCCAAAAATAACCTGCCTTGGGAAAAATCATTTTTCTCAGCCGTGGAAAGTCCGTTCCACACGCTCAAATAGTCGATTGAAAACTACACATCCTAATATTTCCAATGGTGCTTTCACATATGAATTTAGAACTCGAGAAGTCAGTCAAAAGTTCCCCGCAAGATGAGGTAGCGTTTTCAGAAATGTGGTATTTCAGAATACTCAAATTGCCAAGTTCTATAGATGCAACAGCTCGTCAAGAAAATATAAATGAACTTGGTATAGATGTTGAATCGGTACAATAGCTCTGAAGTTGCAGGTTTTTGAGCTAAAGGAAATAAAGAAGAATCAATCCGAGTTTGCTAGCTGGAAGCAAATTCCTTTACCCCATTGTTGTAAAACATATGGTTGTGGAATTTGGATGTGTAGCATTAAAACAAAACATGATAGTATCTACTTTCTCTTGTGCAACATTATATAAGGAAGTACTCGTATATATAAACCCTTAAATGTAGAACGCAAAGTGATCAAAATGTCGATTTTCCAGTTGCTATTCAGTTGTCGATGAGCATACTGTAAGTATTTTGCAAGTGTCAAGCAATACTGCCAACTGTTCCAATGGCCTCGTTTCGGTCATAAGAAAGCACATTTTTCAGCTAACCTGTATATGAAATCTATTTGGTTTGCTATCAGGGTCTGGAAACACCTTGTTTAGCTGACTATGTGCAGAGTGCATGTTATAACCATTGTTGGGGCTGAAAAGGTGATTCTTCATCCAGATGATTTCTCTACACCTTTGAACAGTCACCTGTCCCAGAAAATATTGACCAGATCTTATCAGAACTTGTTTTCTTCAGTGCATATTGAGGCTCTAGCTCCGCATAATATTCAATACATAAAAGATCGAAACTATGTTTTGTTGTGATGGATAACCCAATATTATTCAGCACAAACAAGAAAAAGTTTGATTTTATAGATTCATTTTCCCTCATATATGATCATGATATTGATCCTGGGCACTTGACAGAAGATATGCAAGAAGATGTTCACCATCACCAACACATGCCTCTACCAAGCATGTACCAACCTGTACCATGCATCAACCATGCATATCAACACTTGTACCATACCATGTGCCAAACCATGCACATCAACCATGTACATCAACCATTCACATCAACAATGTGTCAATAACAATGGTAGAACTCTAACATGACAACCAATTGTCCAACGATCACGTCCACATCTCTAGGGATTCTAGACTTATCCAAGGGTTGACATAAATATCTAGGATCTCTCTCCAAGGGTTGAAATCAATGACAACCAACTGTCCAAACCAACTATCCAAAAATATCCCTGAAATTAATCTCTAAGATCACTCTCCAAGGGTTGACATCAATGAAAACCAATTGTCCAAACAAAATGTCCAACATAATGGTTCAAAGAAACCAAAGACTGCAGCCAAGAAGGAATTGAAAAACAACAACAAAATTTCAATGGATTTCATCATGGAAGGATTACCTGATTCAATAAAGGACAAAGTAGGAAAAAGTTTATCAACTAAAGAACTATGGGATAACCTACATAATATCTATTATTCTCCCATCACAAAGTCAAAGATTTCTAAAGAAGATATAGGTACAGAAAAAGAGGTAAGGAGTTCATCATGTCAGATAGATTCAAAAGAATAAGAGTTTGTAATTAACATAAGTGATCTCTTTTGATTTAATTTTGAAAAGTGTGGACATCTTGAAATTGAATTCCCTTACTTGAAAATTGAAAATACTAAAATTGAAAAGGAAGACATGATTTGTTCTTTAGATGAACTAAATAAAGAACAAGAAGAGAATAAGTCACTCAATATAGAATTGATGAAGCAAAAGGAAAGTGTTCAAAGTTTTGAAGAAGCCTAGTAAGTCATCGAGAACTTAAGAGCTCAGCTATAAGAAGCCAGAAAGGTTGAAGAAACTCTAGAAGATCAAAAGCAGTGTTTGGAAGCCAAAATAGCATAACATAAGGAAGAATCATAAAATAGAGAGAAGATATTGACAGATCATCTCAAGGAAAGAACCAATGATTTAAACCAACTTGAGGCAGATTTTGGTCAATAAGAGAGAATACTTGAAGAAGAAATAATCACCTTGAAGATCCAACTTGAGGAAGCAAAGAGAAAAGAAGAAGTCATGAGGATTCAGATGATGAAGAAAGAAGAAGAGGTTGAGAAGCTTGAAGAAGAAGTTGTCACACTAAGAGTAAAAGTTGTCAAGCTCAGCACGAATTTTGGAGAGAAAGAACCATTGACATCATCAGTTGAAGAGAATCCCTCCAGGTTGTCAGAAAGGAATAATGAAGAGAAGCCAAATACTTATGCAAAATTCATGAAAGGTTCGATGAAGAAGGAAGAATGCAAACCCTTGAAGAAGAACACTCCATAAGTGAAAAAGAATTGAGAAGAAGACTACAGAAGAAGATCCTCCATGATCCAGCCACAAAGAAGCCTCAATCATGATCATGATCCGCCAAGGAATAAATTTCGAAGGACTACACAACAAAGAATATCATTCACTCCTAGGTATGTAAATTTATTTTATGGTCATTGTTTTTATTGTACTAACTTTGGACATAAGGTTGTATATTGCAGGGATTATGGAAGAAATGTTCAAACAAGAAATGCTTATGTGGCCCCACATAACATTGAATGTTACAAATTCCACAACTATGGACACATATCTTTTGATTGTAGAATCATGATGGATACTTCTTTGAAAAATAACATTGATATTAGATATACGAAGTTTTGGAAAAGAAAACAAGAGAAAGTAAAGGAATATCGGATGAATGAAGGACATCCATAGGTCATACTCTCAATATTGAAAATAGTACAAGATGAAGAAAAATCTATAGGGAAAAAAAGATGTCAGATACAGAAAGGTTTGGAGAATAAATGAAAACAACAAGAACAGGTGAATAAATACTAGGTCCCAGAGATCACAGGATTTGCAGTAGTACAAGAAAGAAAAGAAGAGGAGGTGAATAAATAATAGGTTCAAGAGATTGTACTTTTAGGATTTGTAGTACAAGATCAATCCATAGGAAGAAAGGAAGAGTTCAAAGTTCAGAAAGATGATGAATCCACAGACAAAGAGGAAGATTACTTTGCATCAGAGAAGGTATTTTTCTGATCCATCCGGCTTAGAGACTCCCAGGGAATATGTATGTTAAACAGAAGGAGTCGGTGCAGTAGCAGAGATAAATTAGAGAACCATCCTTCGAGCAGCAGTTGCAGAGACATATTCAGAGCAGTCAGATAACATAAGTACCAAGTAATAGTTTGATCGGTTGAGAAGTAATGTTTCGAAAAAGGTGTCAGTTGGCACTTATTTTGGTTGTGGAGCCTGATTATCTTCCTCATTCAGAGGTCTTTGTTTTCAGCCGTGTTTATACCCCATGAAAACTTTACATCCCAGAAGAATGTACACTCCTCCACACGGAGGAGTGCAGAGGGGGGTTACCCCCTCTGTGGGGTCTGGTGGGTCCATCCCCCCGACTGGGGGGTCTAGGGGAAAGCGATCCCATGATGGGGGTTCGGGGGAGAAGCCCCCGAAGGAAAATTTTCCTTGTAAATGTATATTGTAATTTCATTGTAAATCTAGACCATTCATTATAAGGTCGCAGATCTGACGGTAGAAGTTATGTTATGGTTTTTTTCCCTAAAAGGAAATCCTCTTTTATAAGAGAAATGTATTGTGGCTATGTATCATTGCAAATATTGTATTTTGAGAGAGGATATTGTGAGAGAAAGAAGAGAAAGTTATAACGGGTGTGTTGGAGGTTGTATCCCTTCATTTGTTGGATAATAATAAAGGAAGGACCTGGAAATTTCTCTGGTGGATGTAGCCCACAATGGGTGAACCACATATATATGTGTGTCTCTATTACATTGTGTATCTTTTGTGTTTTATTTCTACATTTTTTTTATTTTATTGCTTTGCGATCTTGTTTTTCTAACAAGTTACACAAACATAAGTTTATGATTGTATTACATAGGGATATCTTTAGTAAAGGTTGTTCTAGACATGCATATTTTGATGAGAAGATAGATCATATCAGTGGACATATTTGATTCAGTCTGATAAATAGGAACATGCGATGATTAGTTGTATTATATTCAGTTGAAGCCTTCAAAATAGTGCAGTGACATATGGGTCAACATTGTGGATAGTTGAGTAGCATAGTTATGGACAGTTTGTGACATGTGGAAAGAGATGGATTTTTGATATGCTTAGTAGTTACAGGAAACACAATTCAAATGCATAGAAGCATATTTACAATTGGAATCAGTTGGAATCAGTTGGTCACAGAAAGGAAAACAGTGAAAGGAACAACGAAACAGGGAAAGAGAAACCGTCAACAAATGATATACTACCAAAAGGAAATTGTTGAAAAGTATGGTCAAGTGAACATGACAAGTAAATGAAGAAATAAATTTTGAATTATTTTTATATATGTTATTGAAATTTAAGAGGAATCACCAATGGACAATAAAAAACACTAGAAGAGAGAAAAGGAAACACATACAGGTAGCCCTACATTGATCTACATATTACAGAAAAGTCAAGGGAAGAAAAAATCATTAGAGAGATCCAGAAAACAATATTAGTAGCATGCAGACAGGGAGACATACCCACATGGGGAGCTATTATTTTTCCCATTATTGGTTAGAGAAGGTACAGTATCACGAGGAGACATATATATAGGGGTAGTTAACCTTTGGTCAAAGATGAAGAGAAAGAAAAGAGGCATGAAGACATGGGTAGCAGCCCCAAGGGGAGATACCCTTTTCCATTGATTTCAAAGGGGGAGAGATAGAAACATTGATTAAAAGTGATGATAACAAGGGGAGCATGAGCATTAGTATTTCCATTTCTAAGTGTTGCCATAAATGTTGATGTTTCCATCAATGGAAAAAGGGGACATTGTTGGACAATTGGTTTGGACACTTGGTTGTCATTGATGTCAACCATTGGAGAGTGATATTGGAGATTGATGTCAACCCTTGGAGAATTCCAGAAACACCAGATATGTAAATTAGATCGTTGGAAAATTGATTATCGTCTTTGTTGAAACAAAGTTAATTTTTCTTCTATAAATCCAAGTCTTCATTTTTCTCTGGTTATGGAGCCGCCCTTAGTTCTAAAAAAGAGTCAAAAGGTCTTTCGGGATTTTTGGGTTTTGGGGTTTGGCTATTCACAAAGTATGTTTTTTAATGACAACCCCAAAGTCCCGGTGTCGAAGTCTCGAAAAAGTGATTGTTTAAAAGGAATTGAACATATTTTAAACTAATAATTAAAAACATTAAAGGCTTTCTAAGCCTTTCACATGTTATTTTTCGGCCATCTCAACTTAAGCAACATTCCAAGTGTCTCGACATGCTTTTCACGAAGTATATTTTAATCATCATTAATTAAAGTTTTAAAACATACTTAACAGATCGTTAATCAGTCGTGATTCGAGAAATCAAAGAGTCGACCTCGAGCTTCCTTAAACCCTGATTCCCGAAGTCATGAAATTCTTAAAAGCTAATGCTATGTTTATTAAGAAGTAAGAAGGTTTAATGATAATAGATCCCATCTCGATTTCTTGCATTAAAGAGTAGTCGGAGTCCCAATACTCCAATACACGAAAAGCAAAGACAAACCCATGATCACGATTAATTAAAGGGTTAAAACAAGTGGTTAGAGCCTAAATAAATCCCATCGTGGTTTGACGATTCAGGATTCACTTGTGTCATACCTCTTGAGAGAAAGATGCTCGAAACTATGAAACACGAAATCCTGAAAGGATTAAGCGCTTAAACGTAATTAACTTAATTTCAAAACGATCATTAAGGGTATTAAATAACCTTTCACGTTTATCTATTCAGGAGTTTTCGATGACATTCCTTTTGAAATCCCCGTTTTGAATCGTCGATATGTGGCAGTATCTATAACGGATTAATGGTGATATTTTTTGACATAAGGTGCGTATCTCCAAGCGTACCATCCCCATTAAAGCATTTAATTTTTGTCGCCTATATCGGTACGCTAAATTTAAGATAGGCTAAAGGGAAATAAAGGTTTGTTATTTTGAATTTCATTCTTACTTTCAGACTAAGAGGAAGTTACACTCAGAAGAACTCGTGCATTTCTTCTCTGCAACAGGTTTTCATTTTAGCACAAACATCATGGCACCCAGAAAAGCACCTAAGAAGAGTGAGGAGGTAGGGGAAAGCTCGAATCCGGATGGAGATGTTATATCCGACACTACACCGCATGCTATGGATTCAGTCAAATCCTGGACGCAGATTTTTGAAACCTTAGACTATGAGATTAGAAATTTCCCCGACGATTTCGGAGATGAAAGGACTGAAAATAAACTCAAAGACATAGCAGATTCTGAGCTTCACAAAATAGCCACATGGACGAGACTCATGCAATATAATTACATGGTATGCTAGGCTTTAGAGAAAACTGACGTTCATACAAGGAGAATTCTAAACAACCAAAGGACATTTATAATGTCGAATTCATAGCAGAATTTGAAAGAAAGGAGTGTACAGAATTTGATCAAACATATCCAAATATAATCAAAGACTGGTGGGGAATTCTAGTAAGATTTAGAGCCGATACCCATGGCATTTATTCCACAACTTCGTTGAACGAGTACATATTGTATATAGCTATGATTCTATGTAGACTCTTCAGGAGGAAAATCCCTATCCATTTCCCTGCAGACTGGGTACCACTTCTACACGAAGTAGTCGAGGGTTTCAGTTTCAACTGGGGTAAAATTTTATCAGACAATCTAGCTAATGAGGTTGTAGATACCAAACAACAAAATTAAAAGGTCGACCTGCATCTTTTTACATGTCTGCCTATATTATGGATGTTGTCTATTACATGACTCCATTCCCTTTGATGAATTGGAGCTAGAACCTAGCCTGCGCGGAGCCCATTCATTTTTGTCACTCTAAACTATGGGAGGAGAATGTTAAAGATTTCTTTTACGAAATCTATCACTACGTAGTGATACCTTTGCACCAAATCTTGTATGGTTATGCACCACCTCGTATTTCAGAGAAAATTGTGGGAAATATTAGGGCGATTGTAGATTGGTTTATTGAAGATGGTTTCTCCTATGTCATGGTTTTTGAGTGCTCAATCCCTCCTCATGCACTTTCAAAGTTCCTTCCCAACAGGCTGGTGTGCAGGGAGGTGGCCTACCAAATAGTAACTGGTGGCATCGACACAGAGTTGAAAGCAGCTCAGAAGAAGTTCTCACCAGTATTTCCCGTACATATTGGGAAGTATTCATTGCTTAACTTGGGTCATTCCAAGGTAGAAGCTACAGCACTAGATGACATAAAATTGGTGGATATTGAACTCAGAAAACATGACCCTTATCAAATTGTAGGAAATCACCTTACTCACTACAACATTAAAATGTATGAACATTAAGTTTCTCCCTGTGATGACATGTTCAAGGGAGCCAAAACCTATGAAGAAATTTTAGACAGAGTTTAGGCATTATCACCCGACCTATAGACCAACTTTCTGACTTTCCAGAAGCATAGGCAAAGTAGTTTGCCAAAGATACTGCTGGGAGAATCAATGACTCCTCCTCCAGCTCAGGAAAGTACTCCCCCGGGTTTTGGATTAGAGGCTCATGATAAAGGGACTGTAGAAGAAAATCCAGAGAAGACTGAAGCATCTTCACAGAAAGAAAAAGCTTCACAATCAAAGAATCTAGGGTCTGAAACAAGTTCCAAATTGGAGACCCCTTCAAATTTGACTCAAATGATTCCCCCTTTATCATCAACTATTCCTACTAATATCCCTAAAACAACTGGAGAAAATCAATCTACAGAGTTGGGTAGCCCTATTACATCATTGACTCCTTTACAGTCAACTTTTGGGAGTCTTCACCTGGAAGTCATATATGCAAGTGACCTTACTCCCATCTCTAGAGAAGAGATACCTTCCTCTGGTTATTTTTTTAGTAAGAAGAGGAAAGTCGTAGTGAAACAGGAAATGCACCTGAGAGAAGGCACAATGGTGAAGAAACAAAGAGTGCTCATAGATGGGCAGAACCTAGAAGAGGAAGACTTCGCCACAGAAGTAGCAGGCTCTATGGGAGCTTTGGCGACGACCAATTTATTCTCAGTTGACTCCCTCAGAACAAGGCTGAAACAGAAAAATCAAATGATAGCTCAGTTGCAGGACCAAGTAAAGCACACAAAGAATAATATTCGAGAGGAGGTAAATCGAAGGGTTGAACACGCCCGAACTATGGACAAAGAGGAAATGTGATTGTTGAAGTCTAGTTTGGATGAAGCGAACAAGCAGATGCAAGTGAGTCGGGTACAGGTTATTCGGCAGGAAGAATTATTGAGATAGTTACAGGCTGAGTTGAAGTCCATTAAAGGACAAGTTGTGAATATAATAGCATTTTGAGCCCAAGTACTAGAGGTGCATGAGAAACTACAAGTAGAACAACAGAACATGCTTTCTAAAATAGAAATTGTTCAAGACTACTTCCTGAAAATAAGCCACTCACTGGATAACATTACTTTAAGGGAAAAAGAGGTTGCAGTAGCTCGTGTTGTTTTTCAAAAGGCAATAGTTTTTTCGGCTAGAGAGGAAGTGCCAGCCACCCCAAAGTTGACTGTAGGAGAACAGATTAGGGGAGACATCGTATTAAAAACATGGGAGGCCAATATTGTCAAAAGAAGGAAAATGGCAAGAGAATTTAAGAGAGAATGTGAAGAATTGTTTGATCATCTAGATACAAAAACACTGGGCATTGGTAAAGGTGATTGTCCTGGGTTATTAGGACAGATCAATTTTTTAAGGCATCAACTGCATATCAAGGAGAGTTGGAATGAAGCCCAACTCGATATTTCACAATTGAAACAGCTTGACATCACCCAAATAGACAAGTGGCTAATAAATCTGAATCTACAGTTACAGTCGACAAAGTTTGAAAAGGAAAAGATTGAAGACAGGTTGCCCCAAATTCAGAGGAAGTTGTATATGTGTGAAGCAAAGGATACGACAGAACCTTCCAAGATTTTGGTGCAGTTTCTAGATAGGTGTGTCAAGTGTTATGGACCAGGTGAAGGAAGCGCTTCAAAGAAATGATGAAGTAAAGCATGCATGCTCAAATTTTTTCCAACTGTTAGAACAGTAAAAGTAACCTAGCAAACGGTTCAAATTTGTATTCTATAACCGTAGCACTGAGGAGATTAGGAGAATACCAACCGTCTAGGGTTGATGATTTTCTTTGTATAAATACAATTTTGAAAGAGATACCAAAGGGATTTTTTCTTTGGATGATTGTAGCAGAGAAATTTTTCATTTGCCAGAATTAATACAAATGCAAATCGAAGACTCCAGATCCTGTCAAGTTTGAGTTATGTGTTCCTCTGTTATTTCATATTTAACATCATTTCATTTATATCTTTGATGAATGCTTAGATGCAATTTATTACAACCTCTACTGTGGTGATCGATTATTTTGGTCATCTAATTGTTTACATTTTTTCCTCTGTATTGTCTATCAGCAGGTACAAGATCTGTGAATTACTTAGATTTCTATATCTTATGATTCATTAAATCTTCTCTTATCTATTTTCTTCTTCTGTCACAAAGTGAGATTATTCCTTGGTTGATGCCTCACCTTGTTCCACAACTTTATGTTTTCTTTCATTTCATGCATGGTTTTCAGTTTAACTCAGATACGGGAAACAACCTTTGATTTTGTTATACTATTAATTCAAAATTTTGGGAATTTTTCCTACATAATCTAAATAGAAACAAGAATCTAAAAAACAACAAGTCTTTTAAACTCTTTTCCCTCCATGACTGTACCTATTACGAGACAGCCCAATATCGAACCTGGTCTTTTAGATGAGACCGGTATCGCTTTAACTATTTTTAACACCATATTAAAAACTGCTACCACTCGGGTTGAACTTGAACATTCATGGGCAGCCATTGAGCAGGACATTAGTGTCCAGGAACAATTGTAAGCTAGACAAAGACAACTCATGAATCAACCATAACTCCTCTTCCCTTAAGAGTTTTCCTCCCTTTGATTTTATCATAGACCCTCTTATTTTTGGATGCCTAGACTTTATATATTCAATCCTTAAGTATAAACTATGGAACAACATCTTTTTGGTGTCGTTGCTGGGGACAGAGAAACGAAATTATTTTCCCTAGGAGAATGACATTCACAAGTTTCCTTCTTTGATAGTGAACAAAGATTGAACAAATTATTAAATTCTAAGTTTTATTATTCACTTGGCGACTCCCCAATTTTAAATAAGTTGGCATCCGGTCGAAGGAACACCAGACAAAACCCAGATGATAAGTAGACCTCGCCTGTTTTCAACCCTGAAAAATTACTGAAACCAAGAGGATTCCTTAAGCAAGCTAATGTGGTTTACCAACCTAAATCCACACAGTCGAGGGCTAAGATTCCACTTGAAACCATAAACCCTAAATTAGTTCTACCTGAAACTAAGACTGAACCTCATTCAACTATCTTCGGTGAAATAGAAGGTGAGACTTCTACAGTAAAGTCTCTTTCGATTGATATCCCATCAGCTCCCAAACTAATTTTCCCAACCTCAAAAAGTCTAGAAGAGTATACCATACACTCTGATTCAACTCCTGCAGGTTCTCCTATTTATATATCTTGCAATTCTGAGGAACCGATTTCCCGTGTACCATTTCCTCCTTTTTCAATTTTTTTGTCTCCTGATAAACGGTTCTCGAAATATTTTTTGCTTCATCCTGAAGAAACTAAAGGATCGGTATACATCTTTGAGAACCCTCTTTATAACGTACTGGTTTCTTCTCCTAGAATATCTATGGCAATTGTCGGAGGAGGAGGAGGGGGTGGTCAAGGTCCACCCCCACCCCCTATGATTCTTGCTAAAGTAGCTGCCAGATACGCTCCTTTGGTCCTCCCAATACCTCTTCATGATTTACCTGAAAACTACATGAAAATCCTACCTAAGTTTATAGGGGAAGGAAACTTAACCTCAGCCGAACATATAAATTTCTTCGATCAATTCACAGATATTCTCGGTCTCGAGCATGAAGATGTATATTCACGGTTGTTTGTTCAAATTTTCAAAGGACAAGTGAGAACCTGGTTTCGAGTTTTGCCCGCAGGTTCGATATTATCCTACGACGCGTTAGAAAACTCTTTTCTCAGACAATTGGGTGAAAGGAAAGATCACTTATATTATTTAACTGAGTTTGGGGATTTAAGGAAGAAAAATTCAGAAACTGTTATTGAATACATCCAAAGATTTAATAAATTATATAACAAGATCCCAATCAAAGTTAAACCTTCCCAGCCTGCAACAAAGGTAACTTTTGAAGGAGCTTTCGAACTTGATTTCGCACTATTATTGAGAGAGAGGAGAGCGGTCGATCTTACCCGAATGCAAGACGATGTTGTAGAGATTGAGTCAAATATGATGGCTTTGGGTAAATTAAAAGAAAAAGTGGAAACGGGAAATAGAGAGATCAAACGCTTTAGGGAACAAGCGGGACCCTCGGGATCTGGGGGATCTTCAGATGATAAAATGGATGATATGGCCAGGATAATAAAAGAGCTATCAAATAAAATTTCAAGGATGGAGCTAGATCAATCTAAAGCAGATCAATTCGTTAAGAGATAATTCAGGAGGAACCCCAATCCCCAAATAAAACAAAGACAAATTAAAAATGAAGACCAAAAGGTTCAGACTCGTTTAAAAAATGAAAATTTTATAGGAGGTAATGACATGGAAGAATTTGAGGATTTAGAAGAAGATATTAATAATCTCAGTGATGATTATTATCAACCTCATTTAACTAGACAAGATTATGAGAGGTCTTTAAAAATAGAACATCGGTCTAATGAGGATAGCAATATAAATAATACAGAGGATCCTGCTTGCCAGGGGATCATCGATACTATAATGGTTGAGCTCCCAAACAAGTATAATCTAAGGTCTGAAACTAAAAACCTAACAACTTCCCAACCAAAGAAAATCCTGCCAAGAGGCGAAGTATATGAACCAGCTCCAAAGGAAACTGAAACACAAAACACCAGGATAAAAGGAGCTGACCCACAAGGTGAAAAAACTAAGACAGCTGAAACATAGACGGAAAGAACAAAAAAAATTGAAAACAAAGTAGTACAAACAAATAAAGCAGAAAAGAAGGAGACCGAAGTACCAATCAGAGAAACTGAAAAAACTATAGGAGGTTTCATCCTAGAAAATGAGATTAACAAAATCAAAATACCAATACCTCTAGTTGAATTAGCAAAGAATCTTGTTTACCGAAAACAAATAACCAAAATGATAAATTTTTCAGATATGGGAAGTCAAGATGACGTTATAAATTTGGAAGATGATAAGCCTAATATAAGTTTTGGTCTGCATTTTGAAGGGGCCAGAGATACCGTTGCTCCCTTCTACATTACGCTAAATGTGCATGATCGTCTGCTACATAATTGCATGCTGGATTATGAATATTTTCATAACTTGATGCCCAAGGCTATTATGGATAGACTTGGCCTCGAAATTACCAGGTCGTACGGAAACTTGTATTTGTTTGATTCGAGGAAAATTAAATGTGTGGGCATGATCAAAGACTTGGTAGTAAATCCTTCACAAATCCTAGTAAAAAGTGTTCTGATGGATGTGGTTACTGCTGATATACCTCCGAAGTATGGTATACTATTATCCAGGTCTTGGGGTGCTAATCTTGGAGGATCCCTTCAGTTGGGCATGACATACACCACGATTCATGTTTTCGGAGGACAATTCACCCGATTGTACCAAGAAACACGGTTGGCATTCATGGTAAGTGATCCACATAATCCTAGAAATTACCATGTTTATGTCGTTGATCAAGATCTTGGAAATTGTATTTTATCAATTGATGACGATATAGATGAATGTTCTAAAGATGTCACAGAAAAGAATAAAATAGAAAGGGTAAAAGAAAGTGTATATAGTACTTGAACCTGGAAAATGTATTTCGATGGTGCTTCGTCGTGTGAGGGAGAAGGCACATGAGTACTCTTTGTAGCACCTAGATATGAGTTTATCATTCCTTTCTCTTATAGACTACAGTGGAACATAGACTACACAAATAATGTATGTGAATACAAAGCCCTGGTTTTGGGATTAGAGGCCACTAGAAAATTAAACATAAAAAACTTGGAAGTCTACGGAGATGCAAAATTAATTGTGAAACAAGTAAATTGGCAGTATTAGGCCAAGCACCCGAGATTGATATCTTATAGAAATTGCACCTAGGATTTAATGGAAAAAAATTTCTCGTCAGTTAACGTTCATTACATTCCCCGTACAGAAAATCTGCAAGCTGATTCGTTAGCCAAAGTAGCCTAAACTTTTGCAACTCCTACGGCCTTAAAACTTAAGTATCACATAGAAATAAGGCACAGACCTTCCATACCGAACAATATTCAACACTGGAAGGTGTTCGAAGATGATGAACAAATTAGAAAATTCCTCGAAATGGTGGAAGACTTTGCTGAAATGCACGTCGACCAAGAAAACCAAAACGATCATACTTAGATTATGCAAGAAGGAGAAGATCCTCAAGAGTTCCAAGATAAGATCGCAAATCATCTCATGTTAGTACTAAAAAATAATCAAATCCCTAAAGGTCTAATTCCCCTAGAAATATTATTCGACCATAATGATATGCCATTGAAATCTACATTGCAGCCTCAACCAGAGGAAGTCAAAGATTGTGATATAGGCACTAAAGAGGAACCTAGAATGGTAAAAATATCAAAGTATCTCCCTCCTGAGATGAAAGGTAAGCATACAGACTTACTTGGGCAATATAAAGATGTTTTTTCATGGTCCTATGATGAGCTGAGAACCTATGACACCACTGTGATTGAACACAAGATCCCTTTAAAGCCTGGTGTTAAACCTTTTAGACAAAATATCTGGAAAATCAATCCTATATTATTGCCCATGGTCGAAAAAGAAGTAAAAAAGCTCCTAGATGCCAAAATAATTGTACCAATCAGGTACTTTGAGTGGGTAGCCAACCTGGTCTCGGTCAGGAAGAAGAGCAGAGAAATCAAATTGTGTGTGGACTTTAGAAACTTAAATAAATCATCTCTTAAAGACAATTATCTGCTACCCAAAATGGACCATGTCTTAGAAAAAGTAGTCAGAGCAAATAGAATGTCCATGATCGACGACTTTTCCGGTTACAATCAGATTGTTGTCAACGAAGACGATAAAGAAAAACCATCCTTCACCACCTCTTGGGGTACATTTATGTATGACAAAAATCCATTTGGTTTAATGAATGCAGGTGCTACCTTCCAGCAGGCTATTTATATCGCCTTTGTCGGTGAAAGAGATAAATTCGTGGTTATTTATCTTGATGATCTGACCATTTTTTCTAAATCCGATGAAGATCATCTGATACATCTCAAGCAAACATTCGAGAAATGTCGTAAATTTGGTTTGTCTCTAAATCCCAATAAGTCACACTTTGCAATGCAAGAAGGTAAATTATTGGGCCATATTGTGTCTCGGGACGGAATTAAAATTGATCCTAAAAGGGTTGAAGCTATAGACACTATAAATATTCCTAGAAATGTAAAAGAAATTCGGTCGTTTTTAGGAAAAATAACTTTTTTGAGAAGATTTATCCCGAACTTCGCTGAAATTGTGAAACTGATAATAGATATGCTCAAGAAGAACATCGAAGTTAAGTGTACGGCCGAAGTTAAAGCATCATTTGTGCACATCAAGAAAATTATAGGTGAAGCACCTGTACTGGCAAGCCCTGATTATCTCAAGGAATTTTTTATCTTCTCATTTGCATCCAAACACACAATCGCAGTAGTACTTCTACAAAAGAATGGAGAAGGTTTCGAACAACCAATAACATTCTTTAGTAAAAGCCTCAAAGACGTAGAATTGAAATATGACATAATGGAAAAGAAGGCATACGCTATGGTGAAAGCACTAAAGGCTTTCATAACTTACGTGTTACACTCCAAGATAATTGCATATGTACCCACTAGTTTCGTTAAAGACATATTGGTTCAACTTGATAGTGAAAAGAAGAGGGGTCGATGGCTTGCTAAGATTCAAGAATTTGATTTAGATGTGAAACCGACAAAGCTCGTAAAGGGACAAGGTTTGGCTAAGCTTCTAGCCGAATCAAATTTCAGAGCACTCGGTATAAATATTCTGCAAGAGTATGAATGATGTTTGGATATGGACGAACTCGATGACCAAATAGCCACAATCAGTATAGAAGAAAAGTTCACAACTTCAGTGTGGTACAAAGATATTGTATCTTATTGGTTGACCTTGAAATTCCCAAGTGATATGACTCAATCTGTGGCTAGAACATTGAAATTGCATGCGGTGCAGTATTGTATTTTAGAGAGACAATTGTATTGGAAAGACCCTCTAGGATTTCTATTGGTCTGTCTAGTAGAATCAAAGACCGAAAAGGTCATAAATGAATTCCACAATGGAGTGTGTGGAGGAAATCATGCATGGAGAGAAACGACTTATAAAATCCTGAGAGTGGGATATTATTGGCCTAAATTATTTGTAGATGTAAATGCCAAAGTCAGAGCTTGTAATTCATGCCAATTATTCGCAGGCAAGTAGAAACTCCCAGCACTACCTATGGTCCCCGTTAAACTGGAAGCTCTATTCCAACAATGGGGTTTGGATTTTATAGGCAAAATTAATCCACATTTCAGCGCACAACACAAATGGATCCTGACCACTAAATATTATTTCACCAAATGGGTAGAAGCTATTTCAACCAGAAAAGCCATAGATTCAGTGGTGATAGACTTCTTGGAAGAAAATGTGTTATCTAGATTCGGCTGTCCCCGAAAGATAGTTACAGATAATGCCTAGGCATTCAAATCTATTGCAATGGTTATCTTTTGTCAAAAGTACAATATTGTATTGGGTCATTCCACGACATACTACCCGCAAGGCAATGGGCTTGATGAATCATCAAATAAAATCTTAATTACCATAATTAAGAAAGTGTTGAACGAAAATAAAAAATCATGGCATGTGCATTTGAAATATGCCTTGTGGGAAAATCTGATAGGCACCAAGAAATCAATTGGCACTTCTCCATTTCAAATGGTATACGGGACTGACGTGGTATTACCCATAAACCTGGTTCTACCTGTGATGAAAATTTGGCAAGATGAAAAAGAAAAACCAAACCATGTCACAAGAAGAATAAATCAACTGATTGAAGTTTAGCAGAATAGGGTTGAGGTGGATGAAAGGTTGTAGAAATATCAATACAACATGAAATTGTTGTTCGATCATAAGGCTAAGGATAGGGAATTCATCCCTGGCAATTTGGTTTTGAAATGGGATGCTAGGAGGGAAGACTCGGAAAAACATGGAAAATTTGATCATATCTGGTATGGACCATTTAAATTCACGGCTTTTGAAGGGAAGAACTCATTTCTGATAGAAAATTTGGATGGTAAAATCCTCAACGCCCCTATTAACGGGCGTTATCTGAAGCACTATATGCAATAAACAATTTCCAAAATTCCACTGTATATACCAGTTTATGTTTTCTATTTTTATATTTTTTCGATAAGTTTTACTTTCACCGCAAATAAAACAGGTTAGTGATCTCCTAGAAATAGAGATATAAAATATTCAACACATTGAATTCTATCAATCTTAAAACCCTAATGATTTTCATGTTGTCTTCTTACAGGATTCTGGTCTATATCCCAAACATCAAAAAGAAGAAAACAGATTGTCACGTATCGATTCGCTCGAAATAGGTGATAAAAAAATTATTTACTAAGATGAGAATGAAGCAGTAAGGCGAAGGTATGAATTTTCAAGATGTCTAGATTTCAAATGAATATCACCTAGGTGCAACTACAGTCTCATGAGTATGAATATATTCTCCCGAGGTATCATCAAAATAACGAATTTTTCTATGAATCATAAAGAATCCTCTGGATAAGATAAAACATAAGTGAAACAAATAGGAGAAGTAAAGTGACCTCAAAGAAATGGTTCCAAGAGTCAGGTTTGTGTTACCGCAACTATTTTTATGAAACCCAAAGCCTTCTCTATCATCCTTTTTCAATCTATGGTATTTTCCCCCTTGACTCCAGACGCCTTCTCATGATTTCCACAGAGGAAGGAGAGGTTACACTTTAAGCTCTAAAGGCCGACGAATGAATCTTTACAGCAAAGGAAAGTCCTCACGACTCTTCAAACTCTTACTGAAATAAGATATGTATAGGCTAATCCTAACTCCCTTGGTTCTTTTAACAGGTTCTAAAAAAAAATAGTCTTTCTCAAAAGAAGGTCCGTGGAAATAAAATTCCCCCATAAGTTTTCATGCATACTAAGATGTTTTGAAGGCTAAGAAGAAACTGACCCTGAGTAATCAAAGTGAGTTGACAGACCTCTGTTGCAAAATTATACACAGATATCACCCCCGGTATACTTTATACTAATTAATTTCCCCCACTTCATGTCAAAGAAAGTATAAAATGGATGGTGAAAGGAAATTCAAAAAAAATTGATTGCCCCCCATCTAGTCCAAAAAGAGATGATGAAAGGAAATTCATAAAATGATTGCCCTCATCTCAGCATTTAAATGCAAAATTACAATTTGAAGTGGTGAAAGGAAATTTAGTAAAGGGAATCAGACAACTTCACCAGGGTACTGAACAGGCTCGCTGGCAGTGAAGCAATGCCTAAGATATCTGTAAGGTTGTTATACATGAATTATACTATACTCTGGTAAATTATTTTTCTTTGAAACCCGATCTACATCCCAAGTTCGTGCAGGACTCCCTAATTAAAAACATCAAAATTACTTCACTTGGAGGCAAGCAAGGTCAACAAAACCTGTTAAATTTCCTAAGGTTGTTTGGATTATCTTAAGTAGACCAGAAATCAATATCAGGAAAGAGTAAGTCAAATGGCCTAAAATTGAGATTACAGAGCGATTGAGTTTCGAAAGACTTCAGAGATAAAGATGAAACCCCCCTTTTTCCTCTGCACCTTCTTCCTGAACAAGTTTTTGAAACAAAATAGTGACTCCATTTTCCCAATAAAGGCACGTGGTATACTGTTCTTCTCATCCTGCAGGGAGACGAGATCCCTAGATGGAGCCTATGTTGAAACAAAGTTTATTTTTCTTCTATAAATCCAAGTCTTCATTTTTCTCTGGTTACGGAGCCGCCCTTAGTTCTAAAAACAAGTCAAAAGGTCTTTCGAGATTTTTGGGTTTTGGGGTTCGGCTATTCACAAAGTATGTTTTTTAATGACAACCCCAAAGTCTCAGTACCGAAGTCTCGAAAAAGTGATTGTTTAAAAGGAATTGAACAGATTTTAAAGTAATAATTAAAAACGTTAAAGGCTTTCTAATCCTTTCACATGTTCTTTTTCGACCATCTCAACTTAAGCAACATTCCAAGTGTCCTGACGCGCTTTCCACGAAGTATCTTTTAATCATGATTAATTAAAGTTTTAAAACATACTTAACAGATCGTTAATCAGTCATGATTTGGGAAATCAAAGAGTCGACCTCGATCCTCCTTAAACCTCGATTCTCGAAGTCGCGAAATTCTTAAAAGCTAATGTTATGTTTATTAAGAAGTAAGAAGGTTTAATGATAATAGATCCCATCGCGATTCAGGATTTATTGCGTTAAAGAGTCGTCAAAGTCTCGATACTCTAATACACGAAAATAAAAGACTAACCCCTGATCATGATTAATTAAAGGGTTAAAACAAGTGATTAGGGCCTAAATAAATCCCATTGCGGTTTCATGATTCGGGATTCACTTGTGTGATACCTCTTGAGAGAAAGATGCTTGAAACTCCAAAACACAAAATCCCAAAAGGATTAAGCGCTTAAATGTAATTAACTTAATTTTAAAATGATCATTAAGGGTATTAAATAACCTTTCGTGTTTCGCTATTCGGGAGTTTTCGATGACATTCCTTTCGAAATCCGAGTTTTGAATCGCCGATATGTGGCAGTATATATAACGGATTAATGGTGATATTTTTTGACATAAGGTGTGTATCTCTAGGCGTACCATCTCCATTAAAGCATTTAATCTGTGTCGCCTGTATTGGTACGCTAAATTTAAGACGGGCTAAAGGGAAATAACAGTTTTTTATTTTGAATTTCATTCTTACTTTCAGACTAGGAGCGAGTTACACTCAGAAGAACTCATGCATTTCTTCTCTGCAACAAGTTTTCATTTTAGCACAAACATCATGGCACCCAGAAAAGTGCCTAAGAAGAGTGAGGAGGCAGGAAAAAGCTCAAATCTGGATGGAGATGTTATATCCGACACTACGCCACATGTTGTGGATTCAGTCAAATCCTCAAGGAAGATTTTTGAAACCTTAGACTACGAGATTAGAAATTTCCTTGGCGATTTTGGAGATGAAAGGACTGAAAATAAACTCAAAGACATAGTAGAGTCTGAGCTTCAAAAAATATCCACATGACCGAGACTCATGCCATATAATGACATGGTATGATGGGCTTTAGAGAAAACCGACATTCAGACAAGGAGCATTCTAAACAACCAAGGGGTCATCGTCGGCTCATTTAGACTCGAGCACATCCAAGTAATGTATAAACTGCCCCCTACTTCTAAATACATTTATAATGCTAAATTCATAGCAGAATTTCAAAGAAAGGAGTGTACAGAATTCGATCAAACATATCCAAATATAATCAAAGATTGGTGGGGAATTCCAGAAAGATTTAGAGCCGATACCCATGGCATTTATGCCATAGCTTCATTGAACGAGTACATGGTGTATATAGCTATGATTCTATGTAGACTCTTCAAGAGGAAAAGACCTACCCATTTCCCTACAGACTAGGTACCACTTCTACATGAAGTAGCCGAGAGTTCCAGTTTCAACTGGGGTAAAATTTTATCAGACAATCTAGCTAATGAGGTTGCAGAGTACCAAACAACAAAATTGAAAGTCCGACCTACGTATTTTTACATGTCTGCCTATATTATGGATGTTGATTGTTACATGACTCCATTCCCTTTGATGAATTGGAGCTGGAACCCAGCCTGCACGGATCCCATTCATGTTTATCACTCTAAACTATAGGAGGAGAATGTTAAAGATTTCTTTTACGAAATATGTCACTACATAGTGATGCCTTTGCACCAAATCTTGTATGTTTATGCACCACCTCGTATTTTAGAGAAAATCGTGGGAAATCTCAGGGCGATTGCATATTGGTTTATTGAAGAGGGTTTCTCCTATGTCATAGTTTTCGGGTGCTCGATCCCTCCTCATGCACTTTTGAAGTTCCTTCCCGACAGGCTGGTGTGTAGGGAAGTGGCCTACCAAATAGTAACTAGTGGCATTGGCACAAAATTGAAAGCAACTCAGAAGAATCTCTTGCCAGTATTTCCTGTACAGATTGGGAAGTATTCATTGCTTAACCTGGGTCATTCCAAGGTAGAAGTTGCAGCATTGGATGACATAAAATTGGTGGATCTTGAACTCATAAAACATGACCCTTATCAAATTGTAGGAAATCATCTTACTCACTGCAACATGAAAATGTATGAACATGAAGTCTCTCCCTGCGATGACATGTTCAAGGGAGCCAAAACCTATGAAGAAATTTTAGATAGAGTTCAAGCATTATCACCCGACCTACAAACCATCTTTCTAACTTTCCAAAAGCACAGGTGAAGTAGTTTGCCAAAGATATTGTAGGGAGAATCAATGACTCCTCCTCTAGCTCAGGAAAGTACTCCCCCAGGTGTCGGATCAGAGGTTCATGATAAAGGGACTGCAGAAGAAAATCCAGAGAATACTGAAGCATATTCACAAAAAGAAGAAGCTTCACAATAAATAATCCAGGGTCTGAAATGAGTTCCAAATCCTAGACCCCTTCAAAGTCGAGTCAAACGATACCCCCTTTATCATCAACTAATCCTACTAATATCCCTAAAACAACAGGAGAAAAGTAATCTACAGATTTGGGTAGCCCTATTACATCATTGACTCCTTTACAGTCAAATTTTGGGACTCCTCACTTGGAAGTCATATATGCAAGTGACATTACTCCCATCTATAGAGAACATATACCTTCCTCTGATTACTTTTTCAATAAGAAGAGGAAAGTCGTAGTGAAACAAGAAATGCATCTGAGAGAAGGCACAATGGTGAAGAAACATAGAGTGATCATAGATGGGTAGAATCTAGAAGAGGAATACTTTGCCACAAAAGTAGCAGGCTCTATGGGAGATTTGGCGATGGCCAATTTATTCTCAGTTGACTCTCTCGGAACAAGGCTGAAACAGAAAAATCAAATGATAGCTCAGTTGCAGGACCAAGTAAAGAACACAGAGAATAATATTCGAGAGGAGGTAAATCAAAGGTTTGAACATGCCCGAACTGTGGACAAAGAGGAAATGCAATTGTTGAAGTCTAGTTTGGATGAAGCAAACAAGCAGATGCAAGTGAGTCAGGTACAGGTTATTCGGCAGGAAGAATTAGTGAGACAGCTATAGGTTGATTTGAAGTCCATTAAAGGAAAAGTTGTGAATATAACAGCATTTCAAGCCCAAGTACTGGAGGTGCATGAGAAACTACAAGCAGAACAACAGAACATGCTTTCTAAAATAGAAATCATTCAAGACTACTTCCTAAAAATAAGCCACTCACTGGATAATATTACTTTCAGGGAAAAAGAGGCTACAGCAGCTCGCGTTGATTTTCAAAAGGCAGTAGCGTTTTCGGCTAGAGAGGAAGTGCCAGCCACCCCAAAGCTGACTGTAGAAGAATAGATAAGGGGAAACATCATATTAAAAACATGGGAGGCCAATATTGTCGAAAGCAGAAAAATGGCAAGAGAAGTTAAGAGAGAATGTGAAGAAGTGTTTTATCAGCTAGATACAAAAACACTGGGCATTGCTAAAGGTGATTGTCTCGGGCTATTAGGACAGATCAATGTTGTAAGGCATCAACTGCATATCAAAGAGAGTTGGAATGAATCCTAGCTCGAGATATCACAATTGAAACATCTTGAAATCACCCAAATAGACAAGTGGCTAATAAATCTGAATCTACAGTTGCAGTCGACAAAGTTTGAAAAGGGAAAGATTGAAGACAGACTACCCCAAATTCAGAGGAAGTTGTATATGTGTGAAGCAAAGGATACGACAGAACCTTCCAAGATTTTGTTGCAGTTTCTAGACAGGTGCATTGAGTGTTATGGACCAGGCGAAGGAAGCGCTTCAAAGAAATGATGAAGCAATGCATGTATGCTCATTTTTTTCCAACTATTAGAAAAGTAAAAGTAACTGAGAAAACGGTTCAAATTTGTATTCTGTAACAGTAGCACTGAGGAGATTAGGAGAATACCAATTGTCTAGGGTTGATGATTTTCTTTGTATAAATACAATTTTGAAAGAGATACCAAAGGAATTTTTTCCTTGGCCGATTGTAGCAGAAAAAATTTTCATTTGCCAGAATTAATAAACATGTAAATCGAAGACTCCAGATCCTGTCAAGTTTGAGTTATGTGTTCCTCTGTTATTTCATATTTAACATCATTTCTTATATATCTTTGATGAATGCTTAGCTGCAATTTATTACAACCTCTACTGTGGTGATCGATTATTATAGTCATCTAATCGTTTACAGTTTTTCCTCTGTATTGGCTATCAGCAGGTACAAGACCTATGAATTACTTAGATTTCTATATCTTATTCTTCATTAAAGTTTCTCTTATCTATTTTCTTCTTTCATCACAAAGTGAGATTCTTCCTTGGTTGATGCCTCACCTTTTTCCACAGCTTTATGTTTTCTTTCATTTCATGCATGGTTTTTAGGTTAACTGAGATACGGGAAACGACCTTTGATTTTGTTATACTATTAATTCAAAATTTTGGGAATTTTTCTTACATAATCTAAATAGAACAACAATCTAAAAAATAGCAAGTCTTTTAAACTCTTTTCCCTCCATGACTGTACCTATTACGAGACAACCCAATATCGAACCCGGTCTTTCAGACCAGACCAGTATCACTTTAACTCTTTTTAACACCATCTTAAAAATTGCTACCACCCGAGTTGAACTTGAATGTTCATGGGCAGCCATTAAGCAGGACATAAGTCTCCAAGAACAATTGGAAGCTAGACAAAGACAACTCAAGAATCATCCATAGCTCCTCTTCCCTTAAGATTTTCCCTTCCTTTCTTTTTACCATAGACCCTCTTATTTTTGGATGCCTAGACTTTATATTTTCAAGCCTTAAGTATAAACTCTAGAACAACGGTCTGCATGATCGAGATTGATGGTGAGTTAGTTGGGTACATTTGATGTAGTCTACATGTAGCCCCTGAGGTGTGGTTATGGGACCCAAAGTTGATTAAGGAATATGGACATGAAGGAAAGTGAAATTGCAGGTAAGGATATCATATATGGATAGTACATGTCATTTTGTTTCTGATGATATATGGAACGCCATGTGGTTCCTCACGGTTAGGGAGAGATGGCCTTGTAAAGTTGGAAGCCCCAAAGAGTGGTCAAAAATCCCCTAGTTGCTTACAAGTCTTGGTGAAAGGGTAAAGTGGTTGTAAGAAGAAACTCCTAAAATAAGGAAATATGTCAACTAGCACAAGTATAAATACACCTCAAGAGTCTCTCATTTGTACACACAGACTTACTATTGAATATCTATCTTGTGATTGTTATGGTATAGTATTGTGATATTTTGGCTAGTTTGTGACGACGTTTTTCTAAGGTTACAAAGGAAGGTCGAAGGTGAAAATATCGGGGTTGCAGGAAACCCTAGTTTATGAGGTATCCGCGAGTTGCAAATCAGAAAGGTGCAGATGTAGGCGGGCTGCAATAGAGGAAAGCGTTGATATACGCAAGTTGAAGAAGGGAAAGTCACGTATCTATGAAAAGCTTATGGAAGCTTGAGAAGAGATGTTGGTACCAGGTTGATGAGGATTGTGAAAAAGTTATAGGTCAGTTTACAGTATAGAAAGTTAGCTACAGGATCAAAGGTAAGTCTTAAGGGTTATGGTCATGGTGTTATGGTACATGCATGGTAATGATAGTATGTGATATGGTACATCTTGGTGGTGTTATGGTACATTTATTAGAAGAATCATTTGTTATCTTGGTGTATGGTTTGGTTACATGTTATGGTGCATAATTGAGGCTTGGTATATTATGTTGTGAAGTTTCATCTTGGTGATATTGAGGAGCATGCTTGGGGCATGTTTTTGTGAGCTTTGGTTTATGACTTGAGGCACATCAATGGATGCATGGTACATGTTGAAGTCTACTTGGTGAGATAAATTATTGGCTCATATATTGGTTTATTGGAATATGGTGTATGGAATGATATGGTATATGGTTGAGACACTTGTTATGGTGCATGGTTGATACATGGTATGGTACAGGATTGGTACATGGTATGGTGTTGATGTACATGATTTTTGTACGTGATTGATGTACATGGTTGATGTGCATAGTTGGGACATGGTATGATACATGATATGGTACATGGTTGATGTGTATGGTTTTCACATGGTATGATGTTGAGGTGCATGGTTGATGGTGTTGGTGCATGGTTGATACACTTGTTGTGGTACAGGTTGTGGTACATGGTTGATGGTACAGGTTGAGGTACAGGTAGATGCATGGTTGATACATGGTACAGGTTGGTACTTGGTTGAGACACATATTTTCCGATGCTATGTGGTGATCTTGGTATATGCTTGGTAGAGGCATGTGTTTGTGTTTTTGATCATATGGTTTGAGATATGATCTTGGTGTTCTTGGCATGATTTGCATGTGGATGAGAGTGGATCTGGTTTCGTGGATGAGATAGTGGTTGATGTGACAGTGATAGTGGAAATGATTGTGGTAGTGATAGTTGGTCTACAGTTATATTTCAGGTCCATTTGAAGGGGCAAGGAAATGGGATTGTAGCCTCCTTTCGGTTGGAGCCATAAAATCAAGGAATTGGAGCTTCCTTCAGGTTGGAGCCTAAGAATTAGGTTTTTGTATCCACCTTCCGGTTGGAGCCAAAGAACCCAGGGGGTTGTAGCCTCCTTCTGGTTGGAGCCAGAGAATTCAAGGAGTTGTATATTCCTTCAGGTTGAAGCTTGAGAATAGGGGGTCAGAGCCTCCTTCCAATTGCAGCTGGAGAATTTGGAATTTGGTGCTTCCTATGAATGAATTCTTGATATATATAAGAAATAATTTTGTGGTTTTCTCCCATTTGGGTTTCCACGTAAATATTAGTGTATTGTTTTCTTAATGTGATGTTGNAGAGAGAGAGAGAGAGAGAGAGAGAGAGAGAGAGAGAGAGAGATTGTCAGGAAGTTGGCTTAGGTTGATGGACAGTTGGTATGGATTGTTGGTTTTCATTGATGAACCATTGGAGAGTGATATTGTATATTGATTTCAATCCTTAGCGATTTATGTCAACCCTTGGAGAAAGTCTGGTAGCACAAAGGTTTGGGTAATGGACCCAAGGTTTTTTCATGTATAATGGTATGAGTTTTAATATATTTGAAGGTAATACTATTCTATTTGGATATTACATGTCATTCCATTTCTGGTGGTATGTGGAACGTCACATAACTCCTCATGGTTAGAGAGTTATGGCCAAGAGAAGTTGGAGAACCCAAGTTTGGGTAATGGACCCAAGTTTGTTTGATGGATAATTGTATGAGTTTTGATATATTTGAAGGTAATACTATTCTATATGGATAGTACATGTCATGTCATTTCCGTTGGTATGTGGAACGTCACATAACTCCTCACGGTTAGAGAGTTATGGCCATGTGAAGTTGGAGAACCCTCATGAGTCATCTAGAAGCCCCAAAAAGTCAAAGTGTTTGCAAAAGAAATTATTTAAATAATAAAGTTAATGGAGAACTCCCTAAAATAAGGAAAGTGGGATGCTACATGAAAGTATAAATAAGATTCAAGGCTCTCTCATTTAATCACACTTGAATATCATTGAATATCTATTTTTGTGAAAGGTTATTTGGGAAGGTATTATTGATAGAGAAAAATTGCAACAGGAAAAGTGCGGCAGAAAAAGTGTGATAGAAAAATCATAGCAAAAAAATCATGGAAAAAAAAGTGCGGTGGGAAGACTGCGACAGAAAAAATCGCGGCATAAAAATCACGGCAGAAAAAGTGAGAGAAAAATCACGACAAAAAAATCATAGCAAAAAAATCGCAGCAGAAAAAGTGCGGCAGAAAAATCCCAGAAGCAACATGGTTGGGGTCTATTTATGAGAGATATGGGACATCTTGTTTGAGGTATGTTTTTTGAGCTAGGGTTTAGCTCTTGAGATGGTATTGGATGTTCAATATTGTTTCATATATCAGATTTGTTGAGGGATATAGTTGGTATTTTGTTGTTGGTATTTGGCATATGGGTATTGGTCTTTTGGTTGTGATGTGTTTCTGAAGTTGTTGGTTTAGCTTGAGGCTACATAACAGTGAGGTTGTGGCACATGGTTTGATGTAAGGGTTTATTTTATTTGGTTTATGGATAGAGAGATGAGTTTTTAGATAACTTTTGATGGTTATATTGGTGTATGTCTTTGGTAAATGGTTGAGGTACATGTTGGGTACATGGTTGAGACAAGTAGTTGATGAGTTGGCACATACATGAGGTGTATAGTTGATGAGTTGGCACATACATGAGGTGTATATTTGATGATGTTGGTACATATTGATGAGTCAAGGTTGATGCATGATTGGTGCATGGTACATGTAAGTTATTGGTACAGGTTGTTTGGTGCAGGTTGATTGGTACAGGTTGTTACAGTTTATTGGTACAGGTTGACAGTAACAGGTTGATAGTGGCAGTGGTTGATTCAGTGATAGTAATAGGTTTTCTACATTTGGCATTTATATTTCAGGGCGGTTGGATGTGGGAAGGATAGGTGGTTGTAGCCACCTTCCGGTTGTAGTCGGAGAACTTAGCAGGGTGTAGCCTCCTTCTGGCTGTAGCCATAGAATTAGGGAGTTGGAGCTTCCCTCAGGTTGTAGACTAAGAAACTAGGGGGTCGGAGCCTCCTTCCAGTTGCAGCTAGAAAACAAAGGAAGTTGCTGCTTCCAATGAATGTAATTCTTCAAGACATATAAGAAAAAGTATTCTGTGGTTTTCTATGGCTTTGGATTTCCACGTAAAAACACTGGTGTACTATGTATGTGTATGATTTCTCATTTGTTCATTGTTTATTTACTCTTCAATTATTGGATGATAATTCTACACTGATATAACACTTGCATTATATGGTTAAAAAGGATTAAATTTCTCTATTACTGATTCACCCCCCCTCTTAGTAATCCAACAATTGGTATTAGAGCTGGTTCCTTCAGGAAACAGTTTAACCACTGGAAGGAGATCATGGATTATTCATAGAATGGAGTACCAATGTTTAATGGTCAGAATGGTTTTAAGTATGAGATGTGGAACAAAAGGACGGAAGTATTTTTACAGGAACGGGGACATTATATTTGGCTATCAGTTGTTACAGGATACGATAGTTCAAAAAGGGAAAAGATTGCAACCAAGAAGGAATTGAATAAGAATAACAAAATAGCAATGGATTTCATCTGGGAAGGATTACCTAATCTGGTAAGAGAAAAGGTTGGTAAATGTTCATCAGCCAAAGAACTTTGGGATAAGTTACATGGCATATATTCTTCACCCATCACAGATTCAGAAAATGTCACAGAAGATGCAGATATAGATCAAGAAGAATTATGTTCACCATGTCAAACAGATTCAGAAGATGAAGTGTACATCATCACCAGAGAATTGATTAGTGGTTTAGATGAACTAAGAGAAGAAAACAAGTCACTCAAGAAAGAATTGATGAAACAAAAGGAGAGTGTTCATATTTTTGAAGAATCCCAACAAGTCATCGAGAACTCAAGAACTCAGCTAGAAGAAGCCAGAAAGATCGAAGAAAATATTGAATATCAAAAGCAGTATTTGGAAGCCAGCATAGAAGCACAGAAGGAAGAAGAAGAAATGAGAGAGAAGATATTGAAAGATCATCTTAAGGAAAGAACTAACGATCTAAACCAGCTTGAGGCAGAGTTTGGTCAAGAAGAGAAAGGACTTGAAAAAGAAATAATCACATTAAAAATTTAGCTTGAAAAAGTGAAAAGAACCGAAGAAGTCATGAAGTCTCAAATAATGAAGAAAGAAGAAGAGGTTGAGAAGATTTAAGAAGAAGTTGTCACATTGAGAATTAAAATAGTCAAGCTCAACAAGAACATTGAAGAGACATAAACATCCACATCAGTTATAGAGAATGAAGAGAAGCACTTTAGGTTGCTAGAAAAGAAGAATGAAGAAAATAGAAAGAGTTATGCAGAAGTACTCAAAGGAAGGAATCATGGTCAACCAGAATCTAAGAAAACTATTGAAGATACATCTTCAAGAAGAC
>SNQJ01S0089794.1:0-10464 GCA_010110895.2 Picea sitchensis
ATGACATATGAGGGTCCTCCAACTTCGTAAGGACATAACTCTCAAACCGTGAGGAGTTATGTGACGTTCCACATACCACTAGAAATGGCATGACATGTAATATACATATAGAATATTATTATATTAAAATATATCATAAATCATACCGTTAACCATCAAACAAAATTGGGTCCATTACCCAAACCTGGGGTCTCCAACTTCTCATGGCCATAACTCTCTAACCGTGAGGAGTTATGTGGCATTCTACATACCACCAGAAATGGAATGACAAGCACTATCCATCTAGGATAGATTCCCTAACAAATTCAATGTCCTTCATCTCATTATTCCACAATCAAGCATGGGTTCTCTTACTCCGCAAAGCGTCTTCCCGTGAGGGCTTTCACCATAATGGGACCACTTTGGAGTTCATCCATATTTACTTCTTATCAACCATGACAAAAAAATAATGATTCATCTTTACATCAAACAATATTGGGTCCATTACCCAAACCTTTGTGCTACAATGCTTTCTTCAAGGGTTGACATCAATGACAACTAACCTTAATCAACAAAATCCTTGACAATTTCATAATCAAACAACAAATAATTATCATCAAGTTGTTTAATTTCAAAAAGAAGGCATCTCTCAGGGAGCGATATCCCCTACTCAAGTTCTTAATTGTGCTTAATATCTACCACATATGCAGAGAAGTGAACCCACAAAATTAAGGTTTTCCATATAAGGGACTTGACCATAATTTGAAAACTAACATTGTAATCATAACATTATCTGTTTAATTTCATCCCAACAAAATGATTAGTAACAAAAATTTTACATCAAACACTTTACTTGCAAGGTGAATCATTTTTTCAAATACTTGGCATGCAAGCATTTTGTCAATCACATGACATGCAATCTTTTTGTCAAAAATTTGGCCTACACCCTTTGATCCATTTGGTTCCAAGGTATATCCATAGAGTTTTGGCTATCCCTCTGATGTCCATCTTATGCTCACTTTTGAATTCCTACACAAAGTGATTCAACATTAAGTTATCAAAATCCTCACCCCCCAAATGGATATATTTGGTAGTGGTGTTCACTTCAAATCTCCCCTTTTCATTCATCAAAATCGATACATTGAAAATCCCTCCTCACAAAGAAAATATCAACACATTATTTTCTATAGTAGAATTGGATTTGTTATCAAGCATATAAGCAATGGCATTAAAGCAAGTTGTTCATTGATTATTCTTAGCAATTCAACTTGAAATGGAAGTCGATATCCTTGGTACTCTATCTCTACAAGTAATTGAAATAAATGAGAACTATAACAACAACATTCTTCACAGATTGGCCAATAAAACCCTTGTAGAAGACCTCAATCATGGGTTTATTTTCGTGTATGGCCAAGACCTAGCTATAACTTCTTGTCTTTCTACATATGGCATTGTTGAAGCACCTACAATTCAATCTCTTCGCATCAAAGATGATGTTCTAGGAAATAAAGGCCATTGGATTAATCGTGACATCTCTTCTTCATCCACTCCTCATTATGTATGTATGTATGTATGTATGTAGTTTATGTAAGCATGACACATTAATATGCTATGTGTTCAATTTCATTGTTATTTTTTACTTTCTTAGTAATTGTTCTGAAAGGTTGTATCTTGTAATACCATTTTATATATTTTAGCCATACATGTTTATTACACCGAGAGTAGCGAGGTGCTCTACAACCCAGTATGGAGGGGGATATTGTCACCTAACGTTATGCTACATTACATGACAACAACAAAAAAATATTGCACCGAGAGTTGCGAGGTGCTCTACATCCCAATATGGGGGAGATGTTGTCATGTAGTGTTACATTATGTTACGTGACAATAACAAAAAATTAAATAAAAAATAAATAACTAGATACAAACATATGTACATGACAACATCTAGCATCCATAAGGGTTGAAAAGAAACAATGGATTCATTGAGTCGCTTTCACATGAAGAACATAATGTTGAAAGGACTTACTTTCTCTTGATATTTTTAAATAACATCAAACAACATTCTTTGAGGGGGATAAGCTCTAATGCCTCATTCCTTCTCCTATTGTGTCACCTTTGTAAATCCTTCAATCCTATCCCAAGTTGTTCTTAAGGGGGGATGTTAGGATATTTAGATAATTAGGAGTTAGTTAAGATCAACTTGGTCTAATGTGTCGTTAGGATGTCGTCACGTAACGTTATGTTACATTACATGACAACAATAAAAAATATTGCACCGAGAGTAGCAAGGTGCTCTACAACCCAATATGGGGGAGATGTTGTCACGTAATATTACATTATGTTACGTGACAACAACAACAAAATTAAATAAAAAATAAATAACTACATACATACAATATGTACATGACAACATCTAAAAAAATAAATTAAACCAGCTTAGATCCATTTTAAACTTGGATCTATCAATCACCGAGAGGAATCAAATTTTTTAAAATGTAATTTGTGTTTATCGTTTAATATAAAGCAATTAATACATGACATAAAATTAAATGATAAAAAATACACCTTAAAAAATTTGATCAACATATAATTCAATGGAGTCATTGAGCCTTACTCTTATACTTATATTTCTTATACTTATATTACTTATATTTATTTAAGTACGAAAAAAATATATATTAATTAATCAACATTAAATGCATTGTAATCTCAATGAAATGATACATTACCCATTACGGATAATGAACATGGAAGAAATAGTGTTGTGTCTCTTAAATTATTACATATGTGAAGAAGAATGTGTATTTCATTGTGGGAATAGTTTTCCAGTCAACCACTACTTTTCTCTACAATGTCTTCTCGTGATTTGATTCCAAATTGCTATTAATATGCAAGCTTAAGTTCCCCTCACAATCAAATATTGTACTCCAATACAAACTAAATGSATTATTATTACCAATAAAGATGAATATTGTACTGGAATACAAACTAAATGCATTATTATTACCAATAAAGATGATGCTTGGTTCATTTTCTGTCATTGATGGTGTTTACCATATTTCAAGGACAACAATAATTTTGCTTTGTTTCCATCACATCTCTCATTAAGTACAAACTAAATGATTCCATCACAGCCATATTCCAAACACAACAAAAGGCTGCCCAGCTTTGTTTCCATAAATTGCCAACTTAGAGAGTGTGCCCAAATGGCTGCAATTTACCACTTGCAGAAATCGATTTAAATGATGGATTACAAACAAAGATACCATGCCCTCAATGGGCTATAGATTTCTTCCATGAACAATTATTTAATTTCAAATTTAAACTCAAAATGTATGCCTCCAAAGGGCTGCGATTTTCTTCTCAGGAAATTGATTTCTGTATGGCATTCATTTTTAAAATAGCGTGCCCATGATTGCTGCAGTTTTTCCAAGGACATATTGGGCATCAAGTATCCACAAATAACCCATGAACAAGAACAACCCCACCATATGACATAATAGGAATTAAATTCACAAATGAATTTAGTTAATAATATATTAACAAATTTCTAAGCTAGGAATTATTGGCATTTCACATAGCAACCTCACCCAATTGACATAATAGGAATTAAATTCACCAATGAATTTAGAAAACAACTCTATTATCAAATTTATAGGCTAGGAATTATTGGCATTTCACATAMGAAYCTYTCCCAATTAACAKTTTGTTGTAATCATTAATTTGCTAATAATATATGTACAATATAAATGAGTACTGTGCAGATTTATGAAAGAGAGTTGGGTCTCATCCTTGGGTCTCATTTWAAAAAAACATTAAACCAATAATTACCATTTCTCTCAATTAATGTTAATATAGAAATTTTCATTAATAAAAAAAACAKTAAAGAGAGTTGGGTTTCATCCTTGGGTCTCATCTTAAAAAAAACATTAAACYAAGAATCACCATTTCTCCCAATTAATGYTAATATAGAAACTTTCATCATAATAGTGGTAAGACCATTGGTTTTCTAAATTATGTTCTTCTAAGTTATTCAAAAATATGCATGTCTTCCATCTTAAGCAAAGAGGAATATAAATAATATTTCTATTAATTTTCTCATTGAAATTGGTATCAATATCAATTAGAAAAACTAATAGCATTTTGACAAATTAATTTACGATATTTAGAAGAAAAAAAATATCAAATGATATATATGAACTTTGACAACTAAGTTCACATGATGAATGGTTATGCCCAATTCATTACCTTGCCAAATGTTGATTTGTCACTTTGTGTCGACCCTACCATACCGAAGGAAAAAGTATTTCCCTAGGACCTCTGAGCTATTTGGGGCTAAAGAAATAATAGTGTAGTGACTTATAGGTCAATCTTACTATGCAAATTACCCAATTGTTTTATAACTCGTAGTTTGAATTCACTAGCATTTACCTACTTGGTTAGGTACACCCCCCTCCCTCGAACTCAAGAAAGTCCATCTTATTTATAAACTTAGCCAACCTAGCCACCTTATGACATGAAAAAATAGTTAATTATTTCATTTCTAATTTGGACATTACTCACCCCTCTAGGACCTAGGGGTAATTTTACATTTAGTTAATATTCACGATTTATAATTCCACCTTTCATTAAAATATCAATATATTATAAAATTGAACTTAAAGTGGATATTTCTCTACGTCAACTAATTTGGATTCAAGATTGCACTCCATCTGCATGGTTTGACTAGCCCTAAAGAGTTGGATGCTAAGAAATGTGAGGAATGTTACCTCCACTCCTATTGTGAAGCATGTCACCTTCCACAACAAAGAAAAAAAATGTCCTCCACTCCTAAATCATAACCATGAGGCATGTATCCTCCCATGGTGGAAGTTCTTAGAGAAAGATCAGACACCTCTTCTCTTAGAAAGAGAGGGGTAGCCATCTTCGTGACTTCCTCTCTAGCATATCATGTATCTCGAAACTGAGTGGGAATAACACCTCCACTCATTCTATCATATTAAATATATAGTCTCGTGAGTGCATCCCACACCCATGTGTTGGCAAGATGGTGAGCTCTTCCCTATGCCCTATACATATATATGCATCCACACATATCAAGAAAGATCATCATGCTTAAATCAAAAGTAGTTCTATACACATGATCAATACCAATTATCCTATAAGGTTGACTCTCTGACTCTTATCTTGTAGTTCTCCTAGAAATTTTATGCAAGCACGTACTTCATGATCAGGTGACCATCATGCAACACTCATGTTAGTGAACATAGGCACACATCATCTCATATGTATATAATCATGTCATAACATGTTGTTTATGTAAATAAAGTTAAGCTTACATAGCCTTCTAAACATATGTATTCTTACCAAATGTTTTCAAGTGTGATGACCTAGTGTCATGACCTRGTGCCAACTTCTTTTCATCATAACATCTCCCACTAAGAGTTATGTAAGACTAACCAACCTACCACAACTCATACTCATGCATGAATCTCAATGTTCAGTTATCATCATGWCCATGAATCATTCAAACACAATCCAATCCACTGACATAACAAAAAATACAACATTACAAACTCACCATCCAACCATGCACATCATTCTAAAACATAATAGATATATATGCACAAGTTGAATGTTCAACMATTCACCATACATAAATCACTTTGTACCAAGCCACAGCAAAATGGGCCATTACAATATCCAACTAATCCTCCTTATCATAAATAAAACATAACCAAACAAAATGGGGCACTGCATACTCCACCTCTAGGAACAAAACTTCAAGTTGAAGTTTCAAGCATAATGGGAAAAAGATAGGTTTAACTCATAAAAGATATAATACTTGTTTTTAACTCTAAACTCATCCAACAACTTGATGTCTAAGTTGTTGGAAAATGATAAACTAGCATGCTTATCCAAACATGACAATTTTAAGGATGCACTTACACATCAATTTGAGTAAATGCATTGGATGCAAATTAATAGCACAATTTGAGAACAACATAGAATGGTTAACCCATATAGCTATTGACGGGATTGAGAACAACTTACAATGGTTAACCCAAATAGATGTCGATAGGATAGGAGCTCAAATAAACCACCTCGATTTATTCACCAAGGGCACTTCAATTAAATTAACATCAACGACCTTTGTCTTAGCATCGATTTCCATTCAAGGGTGCACTTACACATCAATTTGAGTAAATGCACTTGATGCAAATTAATGGCACAATTTGAGAACAACTTACAATGGTTAACCCAAATAGTTATTCACAAGATAGGAGCTCAAATAAACCACCTCGATTTATTCAGCGAGGACACTTGAATTAAATTCACATCAACAACCTTTGTCTTCAATTAAATTATCATCAACAACCTTTGTCTTATAAACCACCTCAATTTATTCACCAAGGGCACTTCAATTACATTAACATTAACAACCTTTGTCTTAGCATCAATTTCCATTTAAGTGGTGTGGCATTGACTTGATCCATAACTCCTTGTGATGCATAGCTAGGATCATTAAATACCACAAAATCACGCCATAAAAGTGTTATCTTAGCATTCAAGAAAATCCACTAACCTACCACCACTGCATTCTTTGAAAAGTATTAGCACAATCACCCCTGCATTCTTTGAAAAGTATTAGCACAATTGTATGAAAAATATTTGCATATAAAAGTAAGAATTCCAGTTTTATTTATATTTTTAGATTGCCCAATAAGTGTTAGTAATACTTAATATATAAGTGTTATTAATACGTAATTTAGTAAGAATTATAATATTTAACATATCAAGGTGTTTTGATGAAGGTGTATTTCTAATTAAAATTTAATTATAAATTAAATTAATTTGCTACTTTTAAAGGAATAGAAAAATATAAATTTATTTTTGTGTTCATTAAGGTTATTAAGATATATTTCCACTATTCAAATTTAATTATAATTTGAATTAATTTTAAGTAATATAGTGATATAAATTAATTTAATTAATATAATTTATGGTCATAGGGTTCTATATATAAACAACTGTAAAGGATTATGTGGCATTTGTTTTTGCTACTCTTATGGTTATTAATTGAACTAATCTACAACTCTTTTATTTGACCTTTTGTCTTGATGATGAATCATGTTCTGGATTCAAAACGTTGACGAATCAATATGGATACTCAGGAAAATCTCCATACTATGGATACTCACGAAAATCTCCATTATATCACATGAGTTGTCTAGTTGTAGCCTTCTAATTGGCACCAATCTCTACACTATAAATTATTTAACGATCCCAAACCTAATGTCCATGAGTTAATAAACGAGGGTGTATATCCTACTCATTTTAATTGCAACCATATTTTGCACTTATGTGAATTGCATAAGTATTCCTAGGAATTTTGAAGTCAAGTATTAACAAGGAATTTAGTTTCGTTCGACTACAACCAAGATGTCATTTTCTTTATAAAGAGATATTAATCATGTTAATTTCTTTCATTACCATACATTGTGATCATTATATCCATGACATATCAGTATTAGGTGGGTTATGTACATGAATACAACCCTAACCATCATACCTATAATAAATATAGACCGATGAAGGTCTTATTAAAACTTGTGGACAGAATACAAGTTGTCCACATCCAATCTTGCCCAACATCCTGCAATCGACAATATCACAAAAACTCAAGAAGATAGAATCCTATACTTATCACTTTCTTCTCAATCAATCATAATTTGAACATAATGAAGGAATCATTCGTTTTCTTATAGTCAAGGTACTAAAGCCATATTTACAGGTTATGTATTTTTGCCATATTAATAAATGGACTTTACCAAAACTATTAAATTCTCAACTCTACAATCACATTATAATATAATAATCATACATTACATCCCAATGAAAAAATTTGGGATTATAAAAGGGGTGCAAGTGAAGCATTTATTTTAGATTATAAAAGGGGTGCAAGTGAAGCATTTATTTTGGGATTATAAAAGGGTACAAGTGAAGCATTTATAGTCATATTAGACATTGTATTATCTAGAAAAAAAAAATATAATAATACATACTATATTTACACAAAAGTGATGTTTACTATACAAAAAAATATTCATTATAAGGGCTTAAGACCGAGTTCTATGAGAAGTTAAGTTAATTTTCATACTTGTATTTCAAATCAAGTAAGTTTGTATTTATTTTTCGATATTAAACTTGTATTGTCTAGACTATATCTTTTGTTGTTTATTGGGTAGTCTCGGATAAAATGTGGTCCTTCACAACCCCCAAAATTTATTGAATGAAAAGTCCTTGGTGCCTTAACCTTTACTGTAGAGTTCTCAGAAATATGAATGAAATATTGAGAAAGTGCACCACTATGTTGAACATAGGGCATGAAAATGGGTTCTTTGGAGGTCTAATAACATTATCTGTCATAGACCTACAGTCCACACAAATTTATTTTTTATGTGACTTGAGTTTTCCCAAGTTGTTTTACCACTTGTGGTTGTGCGACACTTCCTTGCTTCGGCCATAGTGGCTTGGTCAACCTACGCCTAATACAACCCAACTATGCCTCTTCACCTAAGGTCTACCCATAGCTTCGCCTTAGGCTACAACAAGTTAGATGAACAACCAAGTCTAACACAATTAGTTCATCCAATAGTCAACACATAGGCATGTGTCCAACCACAGCCTTAAAACATCCCATCAATATAACACGTAGAAATCAACAATATGCAAGGAACAACAACATTCAATAAACATAAAAAAAAACATAGAACACAAGTATACATGGGCACCAAGATAGGTTCTTCAACTCTTTATTATATCTAGAGAATGTTACAATGGTGTACAACAAGGGAGCATGACCAACTTCCTATAGCTCATTTACATACTACAATTACAATGGTCAACAACCAACAAAACTGTCAATCCAACCCCCAAAGAAATCGTGGGCCTACCTCTTGCAAGTCATGTTTCCATATCCTTGTCAATTAGCCAATGCAAGTCAACCGATGATGCCTAAACCCCGAACTTGACATTTGCAGACCTCCTTGATGACTCCTTGCAACTCCTTGCTTGATTGAATTCCTTGGAACTTTGAGGAATCCACCTATTTATATGAGCCTTGTCGTTCACTAGCAATCCCCGTCATTCGACGTGGAACCTAGTGTTTTTCATCTCATTTCAAGTCGACAATCATCAAGTTGTTCCAACTTGTGTCAGGTCTGCCCAAGTCATCTTGAGCCCATCCAAGCCATCCCATCTTCCTAGGTCATTCTTTCTGCCCAAGTCGTCCCATCTTCCAAGTCATATAAATCCCACATTATTCGTATCATATGCATGTACCCAAGTGCGTTCATGTAACATCCCCACTATAATCCTCTATTTAATTAATGGATAATGTAGATATGAAATGTGGCTATGGCAAGTGATATAATATGTGATTGGTATTTCTGATTTTTAATAAACAAAATGTGATGCCAGCTATTGGTGGACATAGATAGAGAGGTGGGATGAGTTTTTCACAAGAGAAGGTATTTTCTGAGAGGAGTCCTTGAAGGGGGAGATTATATATGGGTATTAATCTAAACCCACTTTCCTGAATTTATTATCATTGGGGACAACCTTATATTTTTTTTGTTTGAATGTATGAGAGCCTAATCATTGAATACATGTAAAAAGGTGGGTGTGAGAAGTCACATCCCATAGTTATTGGGAGCATGGGGCTAAAGTAAAATCAACATTGGGGAGAGTGAGAGTCAAATTTCTTGAGGAAAAGAGAGGAAATTTGTATGGGTAGAACATACAGTTTTAGACAATGATGTTTTTGCACAAGTAGGGGGGGAATAAGGAAAATAAGAGCTCTGGAGCTGGAACAACAATGGAGGGTGAAGTCCGGAGCATTTTTGGATTTGTTGAATATTGAAGAAGCAAGTTGTCAAGCTTGTAGAAGAACTGGGTTGTCAGGCCTAAAGTGTAAACTCATGTGTGAGTTGCACTATAAAATCAAGTGATTGTTATTGTTTTATTTGTAGTTTTCCTAGCAATGAGTTCCCTTGAGTTCTCAGTATTGAGATTCTTGGTTACCCATTCCAGAGAGACCTTGATAAATGAATGGGACTCATTATGGACTGAGAGAAGTGAAGGGGTGCATTCCTTGGGTTGGGCAGGTCAAGAGGAAGAGAGCTAGTGGAAATCGGGATAGTTGTAGGAGAAGACCAGTTGGTTGTGGGATATCTGAGCTATGCGTGGATTGTGAGAAACATCCTCTTTTGTGGATTCCTAGCCTCATCTCAAGGGTGACTTGATGTTGATATCTAGAACAACAATTCTATGGTTAGGTGGAACATATGTCCCAAGCAGTTGGTTGCACAATTGTTATGAAAAGATAAGTGTTTATCTATGTTATGTGTTATTTTATGAGCTAAATTGTTGTGTTTTAACTGTTTATTTGAATGGTTTATATGTTGTTGTGTATGGAAT